>JANTCA010035732.1:8302-20565 GCA_024741275.1 Chironex yamaguchii
ACATGAAATGTCTATCATGATCTG
This sequence comes from Chironex yamaguchii, assembly GCA_024741275.1. Taxonomy (NCBI): domain Eukaryota; kingdom Metazoa; phylum Cnidaria; class Cubozoa; order Chirodropida; family Chirodropidae; genus Chironex; species Chironex yamaguchii. The sequence continues at coordinate 8,327 of JANTCA010035732.1, forward strand.
TATTGGGCAAATTTAAATCATAAGTTTACTTCTTGGTTTCATTGCAAGTTTTTCCCCTGTTCAATCCATAACTTAACTGGTAGCATACTGGCATAATTTACAATCTAATTGTTGAGATTCTACATGAAATGTCTATCATGATCTGTATTAGGCAAATTTAAATCATAAGTTTACTTCTTGGTTTCATTGCAAGTTTTTTTCCCCTGTTCTATCCATTACTTGCCTAGTAGCGTACTCAGTTGATGGTGCAATTTACAATTGGATTGCTCATATTCAAGGTGAAATGTCTATGATCTGTATTGTGTTGAGTAATGGCTCACAAGTACCTTGCCACTGACATTTTAACTAATATGAGACTAATTTTAGACTTTAGTATCATAGAGTGAACATGGCTATTTTTGTATTCTTTTAAATTTCAAAAAGGTATTCAATGTTGTGCTAGTCTGAGAAATAGTTTGAGAAATATCATTTCAAATATGGTTTTGAGGGCTAGGTCAAGAAGTGAAGGAAGGTAAACTTAAACTTGATGAGCAAAGATGCAGGTTGAAGTGGTCATTGCACCTAAGCTGAGTCAATTTTGATCCATATTAACCCTTTTTCTTATGATCCATTGGCAAGTGTATGACATTTGGTATATTGCAGCATTTTGTCCAAGCAATATTTGAAGATCATGTGTAAATGGTAGACTATTACCACATCTTCCAATTATCAAGTTTTCAAAGTATTGGGTTCTATGCTTTTTTATTACTGTTCTTGAAATTTAAATAAAACTGCCTCTCCCACTACTTCCTAAGAATAAATTTCTTTTGTATCCAAACTATTTGCTATTAGTAGACCATGGCATTTAACAATTTGATCTTTATATTACTTGAATTAAATTTATATCTGACAAGAACTTTTTCGCTTTTTCAATGTGGTTAGAAATTCCCTGCATTGTGACTGTTGTCGATATGAACGAGTCAAAATTTGGCCTTAATTTTATTGATATATCTACACTGTCTAGTGATCACAGGAAAAATAAATTGAATGTCCGTTTGCTCCTACCATTCAACATGCCTTTGATGCTCCTGAAATTGTAAACGTTATAAAAACTAAATCAGTTATCAAGGAATTTCATGATCCAAAAAGGCTTGTGTTCTCAATACCCTGCAATCACAATTGTCAAGGCTATGACAATCTTGGTACTGGTAGAGCCATTTTAAGAGTTAAACTTGTCTGCTACCACATAACACCAAGAATTGACTTCATTACTTGAGCAATAGTCTTTCATGCTTCGTATGAGTTGATTCCCAAAATTTATAGCGTGTTTCTTATTGACAAGTTTGATATCTGGAGATATCTCTACTTCTTTCTGTCAATTCATTGTAGCAATTCATTCAATGTACTGGAATTAACTGCTGGATTTGAAACAAATCTTGATACTGAAAGCCCATGGTGAAGATTTGGCAAAAATATTTAATGTATAGTTAATTTGAGTACAAGTGCAGTTGGAAGAATGGCAAAGGACAGCGTTCTGTTGTAATGTTGAAACGTTTTGAAGCTAGACAATCATTGGTTGATTGTTATGTAAATTATTGACTGTGTAATAAGGTCTACCTATTTTCTTTTCTGTTGTCGTGCTAGGAAGTGGACTGATCCCGACGTTTGTTTTGGTAATTTTTGTGGTAGACATCTTTGCTATATTTCTGGTACACCTCGTAATCGATCTGGATATGCCTTCCTGTGAGGATGGCAAGACCTCCCTTGTCCTGAAAATTCTTGGATTGACAGCAGAGGAACACAGCTACAGTCATTTTAACTGTGTGGATAGAAACATTACTTAGCCAAGGAAGATCTTGCCATCCATTCACAACGATTGTGTACCTACCACACAAAAAAGCTTAGTAGTATGTGGATTTCTGTGCCGATGTGAAGCCCGGTATGTAGGTCGCACTTTTCAAAGGTTGTGTGACAGGATCAAACAACATGTTCCAGTCACTGTACGCCAAGCATCAATTCCTCCTAGAGAACAGCCATTTCGCGCTTGCAAAGCGAAAATGACTGCCAAAACATGCGATTCTGCCATAGGCCAACATTTACTAGACAATTCACAATGCGCCAGAATGTATAAGGACGAGAATTTTCGGATAATTGGCATAGCTAAGTCGTCCTTTCATCTTAGTGTGTTGGAGTCATGTCTACATTTAAACAAGATAACCAGTACTCCGTAGGCAGAAAGAGTTCGTTTTTTCACTTGGACTCTTTCAATAATATTTTGTTTCTTTATTTCCTCTTTCTTTATTTCCTTTCTTGTTTATGATTGGCTAGTTTTGCTACATATTTCGTATGAATAGGTTGCCATATACATATACTTTCCTTTCTGACGACTCGTACTCTGAAGTGTGTCAGAAGAAAAAAGCTTTTAAGTATGATTTTAGCGCAATGTCGCAAATTTTCAAGGTGATTTTGAAGTTTGGTACCACAAGAAGATTGTTGAAGTATTTATGATTAATAAGTATGATTTATTTACGCAGAAAGGATGCAAATTGTTTGAGGAACACGTAAATTGTATTATATTACATGTCATCAAAATTTGTTTTGTTTTTTAGGGGGAGGGGCAAATCGGATAAATTATTTTAAATTATTTAAGCTTGTGTGTGTATACGTATTCAGCTCCCTATGCTCATTTCCTGTTTTGTAAATTACGTGGAGGAAGGAGTAGTGTCAAGATGAACGCTAATGGCGTATGATAGCAGTGCGTATAATATTAGAAGATTTTATAAGATTAAATAAGGTGTTTATGCATCAAATACCATGTTAATCATGACAGAACCACCTTTACAAAGGAGAGGGCATCGCATCTTAGCTACCATCACTCGTTGTTCAAAACTTTTCACCGTGATTATCCTTACCATCTCTATGATGTTGACCCCACTTGATAAGAACAAATTTCATGGTAGTTTATTATTCATTTCAGCACTTCCTCATTTAAGTCAAGGCAGGGATTTAAGAGATGCTTTTCAATCATATCAATATTTTCCCGAGGCGGAGAAGGAAAAGATGAGACGTGAAGTCAAAAGGATGTTTTATTTTGGCTACGATAATTATATGCGCCATGCATTTCCACAAGATGAGCTCAATCCAATCTATTGTAATGGAAGAGGCCCTGACATAGCCAATCCTGAAAATCTGAATATAAATGATGTGTTAGGGAATTATTCATTGACTCTTATCGATACACTAGATACTTTAGCAGTTTTAGGCAATGCAAGCGAGTTCAAACGGGCCGTTCAATTGGTAACCGAGACAGTTTCCTTTGATTCAAACAGTGTAGTGCAAGTTTTTGAGGCCAACATTCGAGTAATTGGGGGGTTGTTGTCAGCTCATCTGCTTATTAAGGATACAAGTGGAAGATTTGGAAATCTTCGACCTAAACATTACAATGACGATCTGCTTAATTTAGCTCATGATCTGGCTAGAAGGTTGTTGCCAGCTTTCTCCAAATCTCGAACAGGTATCCCATGGCCAAGAATTAATCTGATGTCAGGGTTGAATAAAAATATGTCAACATCAACTTGTCCAGCAGGAGCAGGCACTCTTGTACTGGAACTGGGGATTTTAAGTGCCTTAGTGGGTGACCCTACGTTTGAATTTGTTGCTCGAAAGTCAATGGATGCATTATGGAATGCTAGATCTGCCAATACTGGGCTTGTTGGTAATGCATTTGATATGCAATCTGGAAATTGGACAGGAAAAATGAGCGGACTTGGAGCTGGCATTGATTCGTATTATGAGTATTTGCTCAAAAGCTACATTTTATTTGGTGAGCAAGGTGATTTAGAAAAGTTTGATGTTATGTATAAGAATATAAAAAGATATATGAGAAAAGGAAGAGACTCGTGCTTGCAAGGGTCTGGTGAAACGCCCATGTATGTCAATGTTAATATGGAAACTGGAAGCACATTTAATACCTGGATTGATTCCTTACAAGCTGCCTTTTCAGGGGTGCAGGTATTGCGAGGTGACATTGACGAGGCCATATGTAGTCATCTTGTGTATTATGCACTTTGGCAAAGATATGGTGCAATGCCAGAGAGATTTAATTGGCATTCTAAGGAAGCTGATGTTAAATTTTATCCCTTGCGTCCTGAGCTAGTTGAGTCAACATATCTACTTTACCAGGCAACAGGACATCCATTCTATCTTCACGTTGGATCTGAAATATTTCAAAGTATTGATGCACACACAAAAGTTGAATGTGGTTATGCAACAGTGCATGACGTAGAGGAGAAATCATTAGAAGACAGGATGGAAAGCTTTTTTCTTAGTGAAACATGCAAATATTTGTATTTATTATTTGATACAGAAAACCCTTTGAATAAATATGCTTCGGACTATATCTTTTCTACCGAAGGCCACTTTTTCAGAATAGATCCAAAACTCCGAAGATCAAAAAATAGCACTTCAACATACATTGATACAAAAAGATCCCTAACTGGCATCCAGAATCAGCAAGGGAACGTTTCAATGCATTGCTCATCATATGAAAGGGACAATTTTTGGTTTTATCCATTAAATGAAAAGTATTTTAATCAAGTTAAAGATGTAGTGGGGCTAATGTGAAATAGAAATTGTTATTTTGAAGACATGTTGAAAAACATTGTTTAAGTATGAAAATATTTAACTAGTTGTGTTGTTAATTTTTCCAAATTGAATTGATAAATTTTGGTTTCGACCTTTCTAATTCTCATTTTTCACTATAATTAATTGGTTGAGTAATGGTTAAGGTGATAGACTGCTAACCAGAATTCTTCCTCTTCTTTGCGGCGTTTCGCCCTCAGAAGGCATTGCCTGCTCCATCGATCCATTGTCTCCTCTGATTCCGATCGGCAACAATCACAGCCAGGTGATCAAGCCACGAGGCGTCATATGCTCTCCGGCTGAGCCCCAGTGGCTCCGTCACCAACTTGTCAACACTCTTCTTGAAGTAATGCTTGGAAGTCATGCGAACCCCTCTCCTCGGTCTCGACCATCACTAACCAGAATAAATTCACCCATACAGGTTTGTCTAATGCTAGAGCCATGACAATCATATTTGAGAATGACCCATTCATCCTTGTTGCCAGTAACTGGTTGCTGTGATGGTACAAAACCTTTCCAATTGTGTGATGCCATCACTCTGCTCCTTCTTTACGGGTAACCAAGCCACATCCCTATGTGAAAAATGTTAAGCATAAATCATGCATCCTGTTTAAAAAGTCACTGTTTAAAGGTACATGATCTGTCACATGTCCAGAAAATACCTTACAGCCTGGGTTATATTGCTTTGCACAAAAGAATTGCATGAATTTTCAGATAACATGGGCTCCATTATCACACAGTGTACTTGTGAATCCTCGTTAATGCCGGGCAAAGTGTGGATTAGCGCTGCCATGTTTTGGTTTAATGGCAAACAGAGTCTGTTATCAATTTTAAACTGGGTTCAGTCAACTTGTCCTTGGTTACACCATGCTCGGTAATAATAACTAGCAATTAATTTAGGGTACTCTGCAAGTATAACCTGTAAACTGTTGTTTTCATAGTCTAGACGTCCCTTTGGCTTGGTATTACATTGATTTTATTCATCCGGTGGCTTTTAGCTTTGCTCAGTATGCAAATATTTATGTGAAAATGAAATCTTTGCAAATGAGAAGCATTCAGATCAGTCCTCTTGGCCATTCGAAAATAAAAAAGACGAGTAAAGTTTCTGATGTAATGTCTTTTGATAACCATTTTTGGTTTTCAAAATATTGTTTGCTTTGCTTAATGATATGAGCTTGAGCTCATTGAAATTATTTGTATTTAGTGATGATAATATAATTGTGGCTGAGTAGGAAAAAGTCATGCTTGTTGAAACATGCGTCAAATATACTATTTGTCGTTCTTGAGCCTGGCTTAACATTTTGGTGGCTTGAGGGTGCTAACTCATGGTGTTTTTATGAAGAAAAACCATCATCCAGCTCTACCTGGTTGAAATTACTAAAGCGGTAGATTGGAGCAGTTAGCTTCATATATTTGATTGGTAAGCATGCCTTAGCCTGATCCCTGGGTCATTGCCTTTTCTTGCTTTGTCGAAACAGATGTGTCCTCTTGCTAGCATACTTGATTAAAGGTCATTAGTGTACATAATCCTCCTTGCCTTGTACTGGATGACCTTGTAGAATGAATATGTCCAATGTGGCCTAAAGTGTCACAGTTTCTGAAAGTCTAAATTTTGAAACTATGTGGTGAGCATCATATTATGTGTATGTCTTTATTGCTATTTCTATGCTATGACATTAAATATCATGGCAATAAAAAACATTATGCTTGAAATGTATCAAATTTTTTTCATTGGACAGTCAATATGATATTTAATATGAAATTGACTGAAATGACAACAGTTGTACTGATGACACAATCTTAAATTGCATTTCTACCTTGGTTTAGTTTGGTTTGCTGGCATTAGCTAGGAGCTATTAAGAATTTGGATAATACTTTTTTAAAGGGACAAACTTGCTTTGTACTCGAACTGTATTTTGACTTAGAATGACGAACATATTTGTTACCTGGGGTAACATCAATAGGATGTATGGATGATTGGATTTGAATAAGAATCTGTTTTACCTTTCCTGGGTGATCTGCTTAGCTAAGTAGAAAGGCGGTAAAATTTGCAAAAATGATATCTATGTACTTAACTTCTGATCGTACACAAACTGACCTTGTTTACTGTTAAGTGGAACTAGTATAAATGACTATAGTTGCATGGTTAGGACACTAAACAGATGCTGCTTTGATAGCATTCATACCAATAGCAGACACTCAGTAAGACAAGTGGACCATCAAGGTTCAATAAATATATATATTTTTACCTCTCATCTTGATCCGTTTATCTTAGGAAGAAAGGTATTTGGATCACAGTTAGGACGCTTGAAGCTTGCGTGGTCACTCACAATAACAGCTTTACTTCTTTGCGCAAGTCCACCTTATCAACTTACATCTGGGAACTAAACTTGCATGTTGTGCTTTCCAGCAGACGCTCTGGCCACTGAATTACTGAGATGATGTTCTCAACAAGGCCATGGGATTGTTGATTATGAGTTTAATACAGCTTCTTTCAAAACAATTTACATGGAATTGTTATACAGCTGTTGCACCCACATGTCCTTTCTGAAAATGAGTTGATAACATGTCATTACTACGGGGTACTTGACAATGATACCTGATAAGAAGGAACCAAAGTACACTAGCAACTATATAGCTTAAAACAAACAGTAACTACAAACTAGGAAAAATAGCCAACTAAGAAAACAAACAGTTTTTGAAACTTTCTGGCTCAAAAGGTGTCGATAAGACATTTTTTACTTGGCTAGGCAAGGAGTAGAATTTCTCTCTAGTTAAATGATTGGCTGTACTAACTAACACAACTTGTTTTGAATCAAAGCTTGTTTCTCTGTTCAGATGTATTCACTTCCTTTGACAATATTCTCAAAATCAAGAGGTTCCACTCTGAAAATTGTTCCTGGAATTCTGCTGGTGACACTCAAGGACTATTTTGAGATTAATAATCATAATAAAAACATGAGAAAGCAAGAACGTCTATTAAAAGAATGGAACTAGAACTCGGTCAAAAGGCCTTTCTCAGCACTGGATCAAAAATTTACAACCTAAATCGTGTCAAAATATGAGAGGTTGACAATTTTATTTCTTTTAAGGCATAAGTACAAATAGGTTTTAATTTTTGATAAATGAACATTTGTGAATAAAATGTATTAAGTCTATATATTCTTTTATATTTATTTTGATTTTGACTTTATCATCATTTATTGAGTAAAGTAAAAGCATTGCTTGATAATTATAATAGTGATAATAATTATAATGATAATAATAACAGTAATTTTTTAAACTTCATTCTGGTATATATTTAACAAAATATACAAATACAAATCTCTCTGATGGTAGGTAACTTGCATTTTACTCACCTAATTACATGTTTGTCAAAAAAATCACTATGCACACTTAGTAACCCAGAAGGTCTAGTTTAGTCCAAGGTTTGTTGCGCATGCGTAACTTGTAGTAGGTCGTATGGATGATTATAGTAATTTAACTAGCATGTAATTAAGATGCTCTTTGCTGATAGACAATCATTACACATCTGGATGAATGACGATTTCTCAAAGATTCCAAGAGAACTTACGGATAGGTTAATAAATTTAGCTTGGCAGTATTTAGAAGAAAGGTTTACAGGGAGATAGCGATATTTTTCAGATTTTCTTTTGGCATTGCTGTCAATATTTGGTTCGAGACCAGCGCTGAGTTCCACAATTTAGAGAGTATTATCAGCTGTGGAAATGAGCATATCAGGACGCTGATAATGATGGATGCATTATATATTTTCATCTTGAATTCAATTGTGAGGTCCGATCTGGTGAACACATGCCTTCTCAGGAGCTGAAAAGCACTCGAAGCTTTGCCAATCCGCGGTCTAATATCCTCTGACACACTTATCCGTTCTGAGCTGATTGTGGAGCCAAGGTAGCAGAAGAACTGGATGACTTCAATCACTTCCCCTTACACCTGCAGGGCGGGAACCTCTGGGTGAGGGAAGTCCATCACTGCCATCTTTGCTTCTTTTATTCAGCGGCCCAGCTTTCCTGCATTTTCCGAGATTTTATTCAGTGTAACTTGGCTGCCATCGCTTGATTCGTGGAGAATGGCTGGACAATTCATGGACAATTCTGTCATCAGTGGAGCAGATCACGCCGTCATTGTCAGAGATGAATTTCGTGGTCACCTAGTTAAGGACTAGGCTAAACAGCAGCGGGGACAGAACACAACCTTGCCAGAGTCTGGTTGAGATTGGGAAGAAGACAGATAGATCGTTTGAGGTCCTAACAACAGATGTGGCATCACGGTACATGTCGTTGATGATGGCAATGAACAGGGCTGGAACACCAGTGTTCCGTAGGACTTCCAACATGGACTGGCGATGCACACTGTCAAAAGCGGCAGCAATATTGATAAGACAAACAACGGTTGGTTGGCAATGGCATAGTTTACTTTGTGCAGAAGACCAATGATGATTTACAGATTTCAAAGAGTGATATAGGAGGAAAGTAATGATGAAGCCTTGAGATGTTAATAATAATAATGACAGTAATGCTAATAATAATCATAAAGATAATACTAATAATAATAATGATGATTATAGTCATAATCATAAAGGTAATAACAATGATAATAATGATAATAAAGTTAGAAAAATAGAAAGGTTCTGGATACCTACGGTTGTGGGACATGGCTTGGTATTCAGTAGATTCATCCAGCAATAACATATGCTGTGACAAAGTCAGTTATAATAATTATAATACATCCTGGATATTTCTGTCTTGCGGATGGTAGAGTACATGAAAAGAGAAAAGATAAAGAACTATTAGGACTTAAGGAGAGAACTTGCAAGATTGTGGCAATTGAGAAGGGTCCTGGTTGTTTGTGTAATTGTATATGCCCTTGGAAGTGTGACAAAAATTATGACACATGGATTGAAAAAATAGATGTGCCTGTTGATATGGGCAATATGTACAAAACTGCTTTGAACAGCGAGCAGTTCTAAGTGAAGTGCTGGAAATATGAGAATGAGATTCCCTGTTAGCCTTTGGTCATTTGTTATGACCCGCTGAACAGAAGTAACGACGGCAATTTCAACAGCCAGAGCATAAGTTGAAACAACAACAACAATAATAATTTTCTTAAACTTCAAAATATTTATTGAATCTAGTCAAATACATACATTCGAATACTCACTTACGTGGCATATTCAAAGTTTTTGATGACTTAAGATGTACTTATTTCACAAGAAATACTACTATTTCACAATTACGATGTCAAAAGTTCAGGATCTGTCCATTCTTTATTATGACGACAAAATATATAATATGTTGTTCTCATTATACAAGCAATAATCTTCCTCAATAAGTAATCATAATAATAATTATAATAATAGGTAAAACAACAATAATAATAATAATAATAATAATAAATGATGTGTCAGTGTCAATAGATAACTGTCAGGTTAGACTTTCAATTTATTATGATGTAACTTACCTTTGATGGATTTCAGCAACAACTGCTGAGCTAACAAAAACAGCATGTTGCTCAAAATAAATGAACGCGTAATGTTTGCTGACTGCTGATGAATTAAATTCATGTAGAAAGGGTTGGGGACAACAAAGTTATTTTTAAACAAAGCATGTTTCTTAGTGCTTCTTAACCATTTAAATACTTGGATACGAGTCAGAATTTGTTTTCTTGTGATTATTCGTCCATTGTGCACATGTCTATAGGTTGTATGCATTTGTACTTGCATGTATGTATGCGATGGCTCAGGTAAGAGACAACTATTGGTCATATGTAACTAGAGAGGGGACATGCTCCAAGAAGCATGGTTTAGGGAAGAAGGGCAGCCCAATAGTTTGAATATGTATTGAAACATTTGAAAGTATTTGGTAATTTGGTAGTGAAGAATAATCAGAAGCAAATGGACGAAGCTATATGTGTCATTAATTTCTATTTCTATAAAATGATCACCAACTCTTCTGCCATGTTCGTTTCAAAAAATTTTTCTATAAACTTTGTACCTCCAATCAACTAGAAAGTGCACAGAAACAGTGTTGCTCCTTTGCCATTACAAATATCCAATCCAAATTCTGCTTGCATTTATTCATGCCCTTTGAGAGTCCACGACATGCCATTGCTCTGCGATAACGTTTAGCCAATCAAGGGCGCTAAAATCTTGTGTGCATTTCTGCCACGTCTTATGCATTCAAAAATACACAACTTGCCTTTTCTCTGTCAGTGGGCTTAGGCAATCAACAGAGCAAAAATCTTGTATAAAATTCAGTGAGGTCCTGCCCATTTGAGAGTGAAGGACTTGTCCCTGCTCAGCGATTGTGCTTAGCCAATCAACAGCTCAAAAGTCTTGTATACTTTTTTACCAGGTCCTGAGCATTTGAGAGTACATGCCTTGCCCATGCTCTGCAAATGCGTTTGGAAAGTTAACAGTACAAAAATCTTGTGGTCATTTTTGCCAGGTCCTGGGTTTTCAAGAGTACATGACTTGTCCTGCTTCTGCCATTGTGCTTAGACAATAAACAGCAAAAAAACCTTGGATACATTTTTGGGAGGTCCTGCGCATTTGAGAGTACATGACTTGTCCTGCTTCTGCCATTGTGTTTAGCCAAACAACAGCAAAAAAATCTTGGATACATTTTTGGGAGGTCCTGCGCATTTGAGAGCACACGACTTGTCCTGCTTCTGCCATTGTGTTTAGCCAATCAACAGCAAAAAAATCTTGGATACATTTTTGGGAGGTCCTGCGCATTTGAGAGTACATGACTTGTCCTTCTTCGAACATTGTGTTCAGGCGATCAACAGCAAAAAAATCTTGGATACATTTTTGGGAGCTCCTGCGCATTTGAGAGCACATGACTTGTCCTTGCTCTGTGAGTGTGTTTAGCCAAACAACAGCGCAAAATCTTGTCTGCACTTCCATTTGGTCATGTGCGTTCAAATAGTACAAGGCCCTATGAACAACCTATGTTTTGTCGCCTGTTTACAATCAATCCAATGCACACATTTCTCGTCTATATTTGCCCCAATCTTACACATTTTTATGGATCATGACTTCTTTCGACAATCTGTATTTTTGTGGTGACTTCGTAAGGAAGTCGGAGAAGTCCATTGATGTGTTATCAGAGATCGATTGACTGTACGGAAAAGCGAAAACACTTATTTTTCTTTTGCTAAGATATCATATCTTTACAGCTTGGTTGTCCTACAGTAGAAAAGATGGGGATCATGGCCTCTGCGGCTCTTTCAATCGATTGAATGAACCCTTAGTTGTGTACTTTCATATTATTTTACCAAAATTCCTCAGCAATATAAGATTTGTAAGACATTTAATAAACACGACTTTTGTTTTAAGTTTGTAAGAGATGTTTCGGATATATCTTATCCATCATCAGTTACAGATTAACAACAACATTACAATTATAAGTCTCGCCTTGAAAATTTGCGACATTGCGCTAAAATCATACTTAAGGTTTTTTTCGTTTGACACTCCTCAGAGTATGAAACGTCAGAAAGGAAAGTATATGTATATGGCATCCTATTTATACGAAACATGTAGCAAAACTAGCCAATCATAAACAAGAAAGGAAACAAAGAAAGAGAAAATAAAGAAA
>JANTCA010035743.1:9674-20564 GCA_024741275.1 Chironex yamaguchii
AATAATTATTCAATAAGAATACCTCTGGAAGTTGACTATAATAATTTTTCAATAAGAATACCTCTGGAAGTTGACTATCTTAGTATCAGCAAGCTATAAACAGGGCCGTAGTTGGTCTTTGAAAAATCGGACGGGGGAAAAATGTCCGCCGAAAACTAGGTTTATTGGTTAACTCTTCATTAAGAAGCACTTTAGACAAAAGTAAAATGTCAATGTGTGTGAATGATCGTTCAATAAACATAAAATAACGGCATAAAGCAAAAACGGAAACCTATAAACAAAACGCACCAAACACATTCTGTCTGTGATATTACATCAAACGTAAAGATGCCTACTACATCACACCAAAAATAGATCCGCGCCTATTATTTCGCATAACAAATTCGTTACTTGCAGCATCAATACCCTGCTCTTTATCTTTGCCATGAAAAATAGATGATCATACTATGATTTAAAGGACTATTGGTCATGGCATTATTGCTGTATTTCATGGCATTATTGCTGTATGTCATGGCATTATTGATGTATTTCATGGCAATATTGTTGTATTTCATGGCATTATTGCTGTATTTCATGGCATTTTTGTTGTATGTCATGGCATTTTTGTTGTATTTCATGGCATTATTGTTGTATGTCATGGCATTATTGTTGTACATCAGGTCATTCGACCCCTGGTGATGTCATAAACTTGTCGTCTCCATTCAGCTCTGTTTTTACTGTCTTTGTTTAATTGATAAATATTTCTCTTTGTGAGTGTCTTGATGTTGTCACACCACTTTGTTGCACGGTTTGCCTACCTCTTCATTCTTCAATTTTTTCTTGTATCGTCGATTTTTCTAAGCAGTTGCCTGCACTATTTATATGGCCTTAGTAGGTCAATTGTCATTTTCTGATGGTGTTCAGTAGTGATCTATCTGCTTGTATATGGGCTAATACCCATTCACTCGCTCTTTTAGATGTCCAGGGCGTCCTTGGGAGTCTTGCCCATGCTAGAGGTAAAAGGCTTCGTTCAATCTTTATCATTTCCGTTTTCCTTATCCTCCATGTCTCACTTCCATATGTAACAACAGAAAATACCAGTGCTTAAGCTACTCTTATCTTGGTATTGAGTGTGACATCTTAGTGTTTCATTATTGTTGTCAAATAGGTCAAAGCTTTCCTGCCAAGCATTAGCCACCTTCTAATTTCTTTTGTGTGATCCGAGGTTCTAGTTAATGTACAATCGAGAAAATTAGATTCATTTATACCTCGATGGACTCTCCATCTAATTCAAAGTTGTTATTACTTCTGGGTTTTTTGTCAAAATTTGGTCTTAGCCCTGCTTCTTTGCTTGCTTTCATAATATTTCTGATAATTTCTTCCAGATCTCCTCTGGATTCTGCAATCAGGGTTGTGTCATCTGCATACCTAGGTTATTAATAGTTCTGCCACTGATTTTGATGCCGATGTTATCATTATTGGCCCTGCGTTTCTCGTGATAATCTCAACATACAAGTTAAACGGTTAGGGAGATAGAATGCAGCCTTGACTTCCTCCATTGCTGATTTCAAGCCACTCTGTTGGACCATACATTGCTCGCATATGTGTTTCTTGTTTTTGGCGAAAATTCTTAATAAAGATTTCTAGATTTTCTGAAGTTCCCATCTTTTCATCACAAACCACATATTGTTGTGATCCACACAACGATTTGGTGTAATCAATAAAATAAAAACATATTTCCTTCTTTACTTCACATGCTTTGTCCAATATCCATCTGCTGTTTGCAATCTGCTCTCTAGTTTCCCTCCCTCAATTGATACCTCTCTGTAATTGTAGGGCTTTAGTCCCTTCAGAAGCATTTTGGTCATGTTGACAAACAAGGATACTGTTCGATTATTGGAACATTCTACCATGCCACCTTTCTTGGGTAGTGACACGACGACAGGTCGTTTCCGATCTACTGGCCATTCAGTGATTTTCCAGATCAGTTGATGCACCTTGCATATGACGTTGAGAGTTTCTTTGGTATCATTTTTACCAATTTAATAAGGACGTTGTCAATACCTGGTGCTTTACTACATGCAAGTTCTTTAATACCATGTTTTATTTCTGTTACGGTTTGTTCCGGTTCTTGTAAAAATTCTTCTTTAGTCATTTGATATACCTACATGCCTCCAGAACAGCCATTGCGTGTACCATCTCTGCTAAATCTCTGTTCCTTTCGTGAGTACTTTAACATATTGGTCTTTCACTCCTGGTCATAGTGAATCACCAATAAGTTTTAGTTCTTTCTAGTGCTGGGAATGTCCTCTCGCCTGAAGCGTTTATCGTCACCAGTAAAACTTTTGCCAGCACTAAAGCTTCTTATATTGCTCTCCTGGCAGAAAATAACGCAGTATCTACATAGTATTCAGCTAAATAACCGCTGCAAAACATGACATGGAAATCAGCTAGCAGGAAATGTTGGCACGCGGTTGGTGGAAAGTTCAGTATTTATAGCTGACAATTGTCAACAGAGAATTTTTGAAAACGTTCACTTTTCGAAAACAAAAGGGGGGAAATTGCGCCCCAGCGACTACAACGCTGATAAACATCGTCTTTTGCTTTGATTAATGAAATTGTTACCGATGAGAAGTAATCGGCTCCAGAAGCTATGTAAAATTGCTGGAACTTTCTTGCGACGAGTTTTCGCTAGTTCAAAACTAAGGGCCTTATCATATGGAGCCGGCTGACCAGGCTGGTTCGCTTGACCAGGCTACCAAATGTAATTTACCATGACTGTATAAGCATTAAAGCTCGCGACACATATGCAAAAGACTTCTGCGCACCAGAATTATCTGTATTCAATGTAACCACCAATAATCATCAGATCACGACAACATGAATATCCCACAACAGACGCTGAAAGTAGTTTCGCAATTGTTAAAATTATTGACTCTCTTTACGACGAACACAATCCTGTTTTTCTTGTCCGTCAAAGCAGCTGGGTGAATTTAGTTGAGTCAGTTGGTTATGCTAAATTTAGGATGGATCCTTTATAGCCCCTAACGATAACATCTTAGAATTATTACTACACGGTTTTCCAGATAGCAATCAAACGATTAGATTTGTAAAAACGACTACCTTTTAAACCGATATCATTTGGATCTGCTCTTTTAACTGATTCCAGTCAAGACCAATAGGAAATTGCACTCTGAAGATAAATATAAAGTTTGGCCATATAAATCAATTGTTTTTCATTGAAAGGATGAATCCATTTCCACAAATGGATCCCATTCCTTACTAGCACAAAAAAAACACATCAGTACACTTTATATCTTTCTCAAATACCGCAAATGGATTCCGGACTAATTAGAGATATCAACTTATGTTTCCTGTTCATTTCTCTGTGTTTACGTAGTCAATTCATCAGTAATAATGTCCGTATATAGAAATGTACTATAAATTTTATTAACGTATTACAGTCTACAAGTAGAAATTATCTGATGTATTTACCATAACTATTGTTCTTAAATAAAATGTAGCCAAAACGT
This sequence comes from Chironex yamaguchii, assembly GCA_024741275.1. Taxonomy (NCBI): domain Eukaryota; kingdom Metazoa; phylum Cnidaria; class Cubozoa; order Chirodropida; family Chirodropidae; genus Chironex; species Chironex yamaguchii. The sequence goes on from JANTCA010035743.1 coordinate 13,187, forward strand.
AACAACTTCTGTTACCAAACATGCTTCACACAGAATATACCCCTCAACAAACCTTCACCCAAGAAATGAACGATAGGTTATACCCACTTGCGTAGGGATGGTAGCATCTTCTACCGAAAAAATAAGCGAACAACTTTGTAAGTCCTCTAAATGTCAAAACAGGATATTGGTTAAAGCACATATAAAACCCTCAGAATAAGAAAAAAGGAAGATGACTGGTCAGCATATGGCTCAAATTACTGCGCCACCTCGCTATGAAACCAAGAACACCACATGCCATCTTAGGCATGATGGTTGCTCATGTTACAACTTTGGATCTTTGAGAAATCCTATTCGGTACGTCTTACGACAGAATCTGGGACTGATATTTTGAATCAAGGGGCTGCTCACATCCAAGCTATCTCACTACCAACGATTCTAATGACCTAAACAAAATAACCCTGCATAACATGTACGAATCTTACAAAAAGCGAAAGGGAACTTTTAATGACAAGGTACTTTGTGTATGATCAAAAGTTTCGTCTGCCACTTGCACAAAAACAACAGCTGCATTTGGACATATTCCAATTAAAAGGCTTTTTAAGCAGATGGGCTTAAAAAGATACGATAATGTCGTATCATTTTCCAGCTAAATGAAGCACTTTCAAACGCTTTTCATGCGAAAAGAATAAAGAATGTTAACTATTTCATGGTTTTTGGATGTCTTATGTTTGAGTTGAAATACTGGACAAACGAATACGAAAAATGGTAACTAATTCAAGCGAATTATGGCAATTTTCTCTATCCTTAAAAACTGTACCTAATAGCGTTACTGCTATAAAACCGAGTGTATACGATGCTCCTTGTAGTACAAACAATAAACTCAATATCTGTTCAAACTGTATAAAATTCTGGCCCTTTGAAGAAAAAACTAGTAACAAAAAATGTATCAACAACTCTCATCCAGAACAAAAAAACCTTTCTGAAAACTGGTAGATATCAAAGTTTCTATGACAAGAGTACGACAAGTATTCGTAGGGATTTAACGTTGTCCTGAATTAGTAGTGCAGCTTGTACATACAGCAATTTCCTATCTCCTTGGTGTTTCACAGTTACCTGACATTTTAGTGTACTTACTGACTTCTGAAAACTTACTGAAAACAGTTCAAAACTCAAAAGACACCTGCTCACTGTTGTTAAATATCCGTTTTGACTGATCAGCTAATCATTGCCTGAGATTGTTATCAACATCACGAAACTTCATGGATAAATGTAGAATAGGATTGTAAAACTGACGGCGATCGGCGTTAGATGACTCAATCTTGTGTCCATTCCGTACTCCCCTATTTGCTGAGTAGGGTACGTGCTACATGTGCAGCTTAAAGTTCCAGTCAAAGCTCTATAGTATATCACTGGGTTTTTTTCAGGGCAAACACACTTCGCCAGTGGCTGAGCCACCAGGGTGTATGTGGGGGTACCTACCTCCCAACTGTTTTGAAACACGGTAATTTAGATTTGTCAAAAAATGTCATTCAAATTTTACTGTGGAGTGAATCTGTGTTCGGTCTTTAATCTCAAGAAAGCAGTACTCGACTCCTCGAAATGTTAAGAAAGTTCATTACTGGATTTCTGACACCTAAGAGAGCCGTGAAGTTCAGAGATTTAAAATTCGAATGATAAAGTATATGTGTGCTATGTAATCCATGTGTTACGTTTGTGTACTGGAAAGCCTATCTTTTTGTATAAAACCATTGTGTCGTACAGCGTGCTTTCCTGTAATACCAAGCGTGTAAAACAGAAGATATCGGTTGCTAAATGTTTTGATTATGTATCCTTATGCCAGAAATACCTATGTATCAAAAGCCAGGAAAGCCGAGTGTATCACCATTTAACTGCGGCCGTTTTTACTGACACATTTTGATCCATACTCAAATAATTTCTTCTCCTTGTCTCTTCTAAAAACGCAATACTTTACAAATGGAATTACTTTACAATGAAGCAAACAAAGATATACTACAATTAGCGAACACGATTTTTAATTTTGCGAACACGTGCCGTAACTCAACTTTAGGAAAGTGGTAATAGAAATCAAATTCATCTTTAGGACTTTGGTCGCAACACATTGTGCTATGCAGACATTGGCAAGTCAATTTAAATAATTCAGAATTGAGAAGCGGGCAGAACTCGTCAAAAAAAATAAAAGTACTCGCCATCAGATGCAGAATTTGTGAAGATTTAATACCCAAAGCAAAACGGAATATTCCGTACCTACAGGATTAGTAGAAGGGCAAATAGAACGTGCCCAGTAGACACATCGATGTTTTTCGGCGAGAAATCTATTCCCCGTTTCTTGAACTCCAGGTTAGCAGGTTGCAAAAGCCGTTTTCATTACTTTCATGTAAAGTCATTCGACTCTTTGCATTGAAAGCTTACAAATAGAAAGCGAAGGACGAGATAAGTCGATGAAATATACACAAAGATAGAGCATATTCGAGGAGAGCTTTTCCAAGTCGCCATGGAGATCTGAAGATAGCAGCTTGCATTCCTGTCACCACTGCACCGTGCGAGCGATTGCATAGTATAGTGAGGTTAACCAAAACATAAGTAAGTAAGTAAGTAAGTAAGTAAGTAGGCCTCCGTCGGTCAAGGTTAACCATGGGCAGCATCCTGGTTGTTTGTGTGGTTGGAACATCGTCGTCTATGGCTGTTGAGGCCAATTTGTGAGTGACAGTCTTTGCTGCAGATGTTGCATGTATACGCTGTCTGTGGCTGGTCAGTATTCAGCTTTCTGCAGGCCCTCATCTCTTTGGCGGTCTTAGAAATCTTCTCCTCTCCTGATTTGATGTGTTTTGTGACAACACCTTTCCAAGTAGACCTGTCCGCAGCCAAGCTCTCCCACGTCTCTGTGTTGACAGCAAAAGCCTTCATGTGTCGTTTTACAACGTCGCGGTATCGAAGCTGTGGTCCAGTGGGTCTGTTCCCAGAGGCTAGCTCTTCGTACAGTAGGTATTTGGGGATGCGACAATCTGATATTATGTGAATGTGGCCATGCCAACGGAGTCTGTGCTGCCTTAGTAAGGTGCACATGATTGGTAGGCATGCACGGGTCAGTACCTCCGTGTTAGGGACTTTGTCTTGGCCTCATATTCTAGAATGCGTCGGAGGCTTCTCATGTGGAATGTGTTCAGACGTCTTTATTGCCTGGCAAACATAGTCCAGGACTCACTTCCATATAGCAGTGTGTTGATCACACAAGCATTGTATACTGCCATCTTGGTCTTCGGTGTGAGCACAGGGTTTGACCACACATACTTGCATACAAAAATGGGAGAGGAAAGACTTGCGTAGTTGGTAGTCTCTATTAGTGAACGGGATATCTCCAATTCAAAAACGTTTTATCAATGCAAGAAATGCTTAGTATCAAGGGAAGATAAGCTCACAACTGAGCATTATCCAAGTTGCAGACTGACCTCTTTTGGAATCCATACACATTTCAAATTCATTCTTATATGACTCATTGTAAGTTTTACCTTTTGTAATACTAGTTTTCACACAATTAAAAAGCCTTGCATTGAAGTTTATTTTATGAATATCAATAATTTCAATTGGCCCTTTCTATCTAGAATGCGCGAATCTCTTTATAAAAGAAGGACGTTTCCCTGACATCTTAAGGGTATGGTCCAAATCATTTATCAAAGATCATAGTTGCCGTTGCACTTCACGTCGGCCGTCACAGCTTCTCGGCTTTCGCCAAAGCACGTAGAGAGAAACTCAGACAATTAGCACTTTTGGCACTTCTGCATCGTTGGTCAAACACTATAACCTCGTATCTGAGTAACCTTTTTCTAGAATGTAAAATGGCTTACATGGGAAAGACGACAAACCAAACACGTGGAAAGAAAACACTTAAATATTCTCCTTGCTACGCAAACCTACGTCTTTGTGAGACTGCTACATGACCAGCTTTGTTGCCGAAATACATTGTTGATTAATATGTAGTTTCGTGAAATCACGATGGAGTGTCTGACTCTATTTCAAGGAAACGCTACCGAAGCTCCGACAATCCTCCTGCTTAGCATTAATATCGCTAAAATGAAGAGGGCAGTGACTAAGTAACAGATTACATCTTTCACCACAACTTCACTTGGCTTCAACACTTCCAGCGAATGTCAGTCAACAATAAAACTTACAGAGTACATCTACTTTTATACAACTTAGAAACACTTAAATCTAAAGATTGATTTATGTTTCAGTCTCAATTTTGAAGAAATTTGAAAGGTTTAAAGCACTTAGCTGCCACTATGGTTGTAACAGAGGAATAAAGCAAAAATAAATGTCATCCTCCGCTTCATGTCAACCATCCTCAAGATACAATCATTAATGCATAATTTTACTTAAAATTATCACAACAATTCTTTCAGGGGACTGGGTGCTTATTAGAAGCAAGCTCCGTTCTAATAACAGTAATTAAAGATTGAGCTATAACATTTCGCATTTGCTGCCACACAAATTAAGGTTCCTTGGAGGCAATATCACAGTCAGTTGTTTTCAACTTTTAAGTTTATAACTCCTCTATATTTTCCTTCTTTACGTTAACGAGGCATTCGGAAGTGCTTAAAATGCAAAAATATAACTGGTCGTAGTTTACGAAAAATGAGGTACCCTAACTCTATATGGATCGAGGATGTTTTGTAATGGCACGAAGCTGGTCATTTGCATCTTGTTTTGTAGTGTAATGTTGACAGATCTCACAGATTGCTCTGAAGTGAACAATAAGATAGGATTAGTCATCTTATCTCAAATTAGCTTTGCTGAACTGTTCTACTTATATCGTATAGTTTTTATTCTTTTGACGTTGTAGTAATGACTGATAATAAAATATGACAAAAGAGACTCTTTAGAGAATAAATTGCTAAAGGCGAGAAATATACACAGCTTAGTAGACACGAAAAATTATCTATAAGAGACACTGAATGCATTAAGGTTTTTCGAACCAATTAAGACTACGGTTTTCGTGGCACTCATTTTACCACACTCAAACATTTTTTTCGCTGGAATTACGTACGATAAGTTGATTCCACAAGCTCCGTGAAAAGTCGAGGTATCACTCTTTACTGTGAACTATATCAATTCTTTGTCAACTCGTGTAAAGGTCCGTTAGACATAAATCAAAGTTAACAGCGTGGGGACTTCTAATCATGAAATTAAGATTTTGCCAATTACAGAATTTTACCTCGATGTTTGATGACCCGACCGATGAATGAATGATACTGCCAAGCATATCAGTGATAACAATCATCACACAATATCTTTGAGTTTCAATCTTTTGGCGTTATTCATCTTATGCCAACAGTTGCTATAAAAACGACCGCATTTGTGACCAAAGAAAGTTCCTTATTATACTAGGTAAAATATTGAAAACCCAAGTTTTGTCCCGCGTACAATGTATGTTAACAATACCTCTTAAAAATAGAGCTCAGTGGCAAATCAAAATATCATCAACATCAAACCATTAGACAAGAATTGAACTTACCCACAAGATCTTAATTGTTAATTTTCCTTACAAATGTTTTCTCTAAAAATCTGAGATTATGGGTTACCGCGAAAGTTAAACACACTGTAATTTTAGCAGTCTGTTTTACTTGATGTTACGGTTGCAGCCAACCAGATTGTGGACAGGCAGGATTACATGGATGATTGCTAACGCTAGCCTTTTCTAATCCTAATAAAAGTTTACATGACGAATTGTTGGCCTATCCAACTACATTTTTAATTGTGCTCTAATACTTGAAATAGTCTATAATGGTACATAACTGAAAATCTGCTTCAGTATTTGCGAAATTGCTCTAAAAACATACTTAAAAGCTTTTTTCGTCCCCTTTACAGTATCGATCGTCAAAAACGAATTATACATTTATGGAAACCTTTGCATGACAAACATGGATAAGAACCAGCCAATCATAAACAATAAAAAGAGAAGACAAAACAAGATAATAAAGCACTATTAGACGAATTCAAGTGACGAAAAGAAGTCTTTCTGCCTACAGAGGCCTTATTTTTCTTGGTTTAATGTAGACAGACTCTTAAATGAAAGGACGATCTTGAATATACTGTAATACAATGCTTAAGATCCTATGCCTTGCTTACACACACGAGTTAGAATATTTGTCATTTCCTCGATTGGCGAGAGGATCCAACATTTAACTATTTTCTTTCATCGCTTTGCTACCTTAACGGGAGGGACGAAGGTACATCTAAAGTTCCCTGTGAACGTAAACAGGTTGCTGATGCAGCGTTCAAAGCAACAAGGATTATAGAATATAATTTGCTGAGAAAAATAGCAATTTTCGGACATGGGACGCTCTGTTTGCTTTTAATCCAAAATAGAAGCTGCCCTAGTTTATTATTGTCGAAATAATGCAAGAGGAGCACACACACACCTTGACGGTATCAGAAGACAGTGGCACCATCCACCTGGTTTTCGTCCTTCTATCTCTGAAAAGGTCAAATACACTCACCCTCGAGTTTACCACTGAACGTTTAGCTTGAAACCCCCGTTCCAAAATTAATGATTATGGCATCTAGGCTTCTCACCTTCTCCAACACTAGCCCCGTTAATCAGAAATAATAGATCTATTTAAGAACTACCTTGCCTTGTTTCCGAGTGGTCATGGACTTGCATTTATTTTATGACTCGCTGCTCTCAGAAAAACAAAGATATTACGCCTGCTGCCGTCAGAGTCTTAAGAAAACCTTAGTCTTCTTGTTACATACACTCCATCCGGGTTTTTATATCAATTTCTGTACTGCACAGTTATTCTATAACTTTCTACCTAGCTGTACATCAAAAGAGTACACACAAAGACTTTATACATGGAAATATGCTTGTACATAATTACGTTGCTGTAGTAAGCTACGGCATGAAATATTAATAATGATTGATAAGGTCTATCACAAGACGCCGTTTGTACATATCCCACGAGTTTTGCGTCCATAAGCGATATATCAAGTGCCTGGGCTGAATAATGTACATCACACGAAAATTAAAGCTGTAAGATTATGTGCATGAACTTATTTAAATCTTACAATCTCATAAAAGGAGCGGCAGAGGTCTTATAATGTGTTACGGCTGCTACAAAAGACGGCTTTATACAACAAAAAGGCGTAACAAACCGACCAAAGTGAAACCTACAGCACACAGTCCTTCACCATAAATTCCACATTTCCACTTCGTTCGCAATTCGCAAATCGCATGCGATCTTTTGTTTAAAATTCGCATGCGAACGTTCGCAATGCGATTTTGACCTATTCGCAAGTTTTGGTTTTCTTGCGAACCATCGCATGCGAACGAAAGTCCCGGATAAAGGATAGCCAATCAGCAACCGGTAATTCACAAATG
>JANTCA010035754.1:0-42503 GCA_024741275.1 Chironex yamaguchii
GACATGACATACTCCACTCCATTAATGCCAATTGGTTCTCCTCATGATGGGATGATGGGCTGCACTCGCAAAACAATGGAATTTCCACTCAACCAAAGGCATTGTGGTAAAATTATAGCGTCACTAACAAGTTCACACCCAACCGATTTGGATAACTCCGTTTATTCCTTTTACATAGGAATTAACCCTGAGTTAAAAACTTGATAAAGGGTGTGGGGACGCAATTCTCAATAAAAATGATCATGTTAATGAAATGTATGGCATTAAAAGACGAGGACAAATTTGAAAATTTGGACAGAGTGGAAAAGCATGAAAATACCGCGCAAGTTGAACCTAACGCACAACGTAGATTACTAGGGATTTTGAACAAAAAATGATGTTAAGTAGTGAAAATTGTGATCAGATTGGTCCTACAGGTTCTCAGCATCCACGTATGTCTGGTTTACCTAAAACACAAAAACTACATTCCACTTTGGCCTAATTTATCAATTATTAGGTCTGCTTATCATAAATTGCCTAAGTGGGTTTCTACACTTTTTGAAACAGCATTGAAAATCTAAAGCAAACCCTGTATCAAAGATACCTTTTCTTTTGCTAAATTTGCTCAAAATCTGAAGTTGGATTACCATAAAATGTTCTGATTCGTTGACACAAATAGCCTATATACGTATGCCCACTTTGCTAGAACCATAAAAATATGTGCTAATGCTTTGTACAAGGGAAAGCTTAAAAAGACCTGAGACCTGGTTGAGTTAATGGAATAGGTCGCTAGATGTGTGGAATTCAGCCCTAACAATACAATCCAACAAGAAAAGGACGGTGTGGCAATGAGTAGCTGTTGGGTCAAATATTGGCAAATACTCAAGGTCTTACAATGCGGGAGGGCAGAGGGCATTTGCCCTTGACAAATTTTCCAAGTAACATGAAGCAAGGGCGATATATAGAGTGACTATGGTACATTTCGATCTACAAACCTACAAATCTTTGCGAATAGCCATTTTTTTGACTCGATACTCTTAGGAATACAGTAACTGTTCTGGTGTCTTTTGATTCTCGTACCTTCTGCGAAACGTCTAGTTAAATTCAAGGCTACTAATAAGAATTTATTTCATGACATATCAATTGCTTTTAGAAATAAATGAGTGTTTTCTGGTGACGAAATCGGCACGGCCACAAAACCGTTTTCCTCAATCGCTCCGTTCCCTGAAAATATCGTGTGTATGGCCCTGCAAATGTTTATGTTGGCTTTCACGAGGAGCGAATTCTAAAAGAAAACAATAAAACGTCCGTTTATTATCACTATGTCCATGACACTTGCCATTTTCAAAACAGATTTGGATTGTCTCAGTTTTTCTGAAAAACTTTTAAGTTACATCAAACATTCCAATTTACAGTAGAAAAGGAGCAAGATATGTTCCCACCTTTTCTTGATGTATTGGTGGAAAAATACCGAGACAAATTAAATAACAGGCGTTTACCGAAGAGCCGCTTTTACTAGTAAGTACATTCGATTGAATTCTTTTTTATCTTATGAAAACCAATCTCAAATGAAGACTTTGCATTCTATGTATTTGTTCAAATTCTAAGCTAATTTCGTAACTGATGAAAATCAAACGGGTTTTCAGAGGATGTTGTTTCTAAGATTTTTCACGACAAGATCGTTGATTGTTGAGTCCACAAAAACGTTTGGCTTTAAAGAACATCGTGTGTACTCAAAAGGTCCTTGGTAAGGCAGTGACTTAATTCACATAGAAACACATTAAAAGAGCCGGAAAGAAATGATTCTGTGCTGTCAATTTCAGAATCTTTTTCACGACTAGAAATTTCTTGCCATCTATTTATAAAGATTATGTACCTACCACACAAAAACGCTTAGTAGTATATGAGTTTCTGTGCCAATGTGAAGCTCGGTATGTAGGTTACACTTCTCGGAGATTGGGTGACAGGATCACACAACATATTCCAGCCAGTATATGCTAAGCATCAATTCCTCCTAAAGAACAGCCGTCTCACATTTGTTTAGACAAAACGATTGCCAAAACATGTGATTCGTGGGCCAACATTTACTAGGAAACCCAGAATGCCAGAATGTACAAGGACGAAAATTTTCGGATAATTGGCCAGATTGCCCTTCCATTTAAGTATATTGGTGTCTGTCTACATTACAACAAGAAGACCAAGACACTGTAGACAGGAAGATATCTCTTTTTCATTTTCGAAGTGACAGCGCAATGTCGTGAATTTTCAAAGTGACAGCGCAATGTCATGAATTTTCAAAGTGACAGCGCAATGTCGTGAATTTTCAAAGTGACAGCGCAATGTCTTGAATTTTCAAAGTGACAGCGCAATGTATTGAATTTTCAAAGTGACAGCGCATTGTCGTGAATTTTCAAAGTGACAGCGCAATGTCGTGAATTTTCATAGTGACAGCGCAATGTCGTGAATTTTCAAAGTCTTATGTACCGCAGAACAGTCGTTCCAGTTTCCAGCTTTGTTGTGGGGATCACACGGCTCAGGCCAAAAGGAAGCTCCATAGCAGTTTAGATGAACAGTTAAGAGCTCTTACGATTTCTCAGGCATTAAGTACTGAACTATGATAAATCAATACTGATGTTGTTGCTGGTTGTATAAAGTGATTTTTTTCCCATTTTTTCTGGTTGTGGTGTGAATCTTTTTATCTATAACTTCCTACTTTGGCCAGTGTTAAGTGTGACTGTTTGTTGAGCAGTGTTTAGACATTTCATGGCTTTTATTATCACCAGTTCCAACAAGTCTCTTGTGTTCCTTTTCTTAGTGGTCTAAAGATCGTTTTGTTTCCCCAATGTAGATAGCATGCCAGTCTTAACAATGTAACTTGCGGATGATGTTGTTTATGTCTGTCCTTGAGTCCTTTGGTTGTGATAACACTTTGGGTAGAGTAATAGAGAAGTATTGAGTATTGTGTTGTTTGAGAATTTTTTTGATGTTTTCACTAATTCGCGGTTCCCTTACTTCTTTTTGGGTGCTGCTGACCTATTTAGGGCTCTCGTTTGATTTATACCAAAATCGTCTTCTTTCGTAATTTTCTTCTTTCAAGTCAGCAAGGTCTAATATTATACTTGTGCCCCTTGAGATATGAATAGTGATTACACTATTTCAAGCTGTAAGTTGAGCAGTGTGGTGTTTAGTGAAGGTACTGGTCTGTCTTGTTTCTTTCCTGTGGATTCTTATTGATATGCTGCAATTTGATTGTCTTTTTACCAAGACACTTAGCAATGACAATTGTTTTTCTTCCTATTCCATGGTGTAGCTGATGTTGTGACGCAGCTTGTTAATGCGTTCAAAGAAGCCATAGAGAGATTTCATAGAGGCATCATCAGCATATCTTTTCCAGATGAAAGAATTTCCATCTGCAGTATTTAGTGCTGTATTTTCAAAGGTTTGCATGAAGATTCCTGCGTTAACAACAAAGTAAGAGCTCCCATAGGCATGTCATTCTTAACTGTGTATGCCTTTGCTAAACATACAGCAGATATTGCATATAAGAGTTTATAATACTTAAAGAATTTTAGAGGGGTCTAGCTAGGTGCTGGAATCCAATGAGGTGTCATTGGCGAATATGTTTTTGAGGCTGCAATGCCGGTCACCAATAACGATGGTAGTATACAACTATGTTACGTCAAAGAAAATAATGAATTCATTTTTATTGACACTGTTGTTTGATGAATTGTGCAAATTTAGACGAGTTGTTGCAATGGTGTTCTTTGGTCGTATTGTCTGCTAATCATATAAGACTTAAAAATACCGGGATTGATACATTGGCTTTGTGCACATTTAGAAATCCATAATATTGCATTAAAGGCGAGTCTTTGGGTTTAAGTTAGTAATGAATGCAATCATGCCTGAGCCTGTTGTTATGTAATTTGATTTTTCATTTCTTACTTCAATTCCCATACCAGAAACACTGGAGCGTTTTTATTAGGAAAGGGTCAGATTCTTGACAATAATTGCCTGAAAATTCTAACGCTTTTAAGATAACAAGTTTAATTTTCTTCTTTAGTTCGTCTTTTCTTACGTAGTAATAAGACCATACCACTAATAATGTATTTCGTTTACTGAAATCACTTCTTTCTTAAAAATCGCATTCTTTGATGGTCCTAAAGGTCGCAATGTTCATCTTCCCTTCATGTCTTTGAATTAACTTTATCTGCTTCCTCTTAAAATGTTAAGCATGGAAAACAAGTACTAAGAAAAATGTGTCTTTCATTTAGTCTTGGAAGTGAAGCGTATGTTTTTTCAGAGTATCAACAACTTATCTATAAGTTAATTATCTAGCCATAAATTGATGCCCCAAATAGATTGAAAGTGATGAAGAAAATTTATAGGGGATAGTCCTATCTCTTTTCTATGCCAGTAGTTCAAAATGTGCCAAAATGTATCAATTGCAAGGCGCTATGGAATTGGTCTGAGAAAGATGTATTGAATGCAATAATAATCCCTGGTCAATTTTTTACAGTAACCTGTGAGAAATAATTGCAACAGAAAAAGTGAATAAGCTTGTGAGAGGGAGACAATTTTGTATCACTTGCAATTATACACCTCTCTTCATTCCTGCATGGGTTAAAAACGTTTTGAGAAATGGTAAACTTATTGTATTGCAACACACTATTCACCCGAAACTCAATTCTGAAATAAACATGGAAACTCGAAAGAAAAAAAACATAAAATGCAAACAAGAATAAACAGAAACTTAAGATAAGTAAGTATTTTGTAAAAAGAGATCTTTATCTGGATGTTAGTTACCTCAAACAATTTGTATTTGGTTTTTTCCTAGTTGATTTTCTTGCTTAGTCTCTAAACTAAGGTAAGTATATTTGGTCACAATAATACTTTCTGTGCCGTTCTCCTCGAAAAAGGCAAAAGTCAAAATGACTATTACACTGCTTAAACACTAATGGTTTAGGAAGATCTTGAAGCTCCAAAGTCACGTCAGTTTCTTAGTTCCGCTTCTCTTTTATCATATTTGCGCTATTAATTTATTCGAAAATAAAGGCTTGCATATATTATAATAGTTTATAAAATAATAATGCTAGAACGCTAAATTGATACATTTGTCTCCTAGGTCTCTTGATATAAGATCCACACCACCTTCTGTGAAATCAAGCCCTCGTGTATAGAGTTCAAGTCTTCTTGTATGGAATTCCCCAACTATTGCACCTGATACAAGGCCTTTTGAACGAGATTCAAATAACCATGCGTAGAGTTCAGGATCACATCTATGGTATTCAAGCTCTTTTGTGTGTATTGCAAGCCTTATTGTATGAGATACAAGCCCTCCTGTGTGGCATGCAAGCTTTATTAACAAGATGCAAGCCATTTTGTGTGGGATTCAAGCCATCTTATGTAGAAGTCAAGCCTTGCTACGTCTTACCTAAGCCCCTTTATATGCAGCCTTAGCCCCTGCTGAGAATTAAAACCGAATCCACGACCTTATGCTATCCAGGCAATATGCTCTGACTACTGACCTGCGTTATTTCTAAGAGATGAACTTAGGATGTCATGATTTGCTGATTGTGTCAATGTAAATAGAAATGACATATAAACACAGCCTTCTTATATGATGTCTACTCACTGTACTAATCAATTTTCTATGGATACTAAAATGTAAAGGTAGTGGCCCGTTAACTTTCAATTCTGGCCATGACTCACACAGACATTTATCCAGGAGACAATGGGTTTTCATACCAGTTCTTTATCTTATGTTAACGAGTAGAGAATTATCTACCAAGGGCATGGTCATCTTTCTTAAGAAAATACCTCTGAGGATAAGACCCTGAGTCTCAAGTTTTCCTTGTTGCATGTGCCTCTGGATTTAAGGGCAAGGCAGGCTGATTAAATGCTTTGTAAAGAATAACTCGTGTGTTTGTTCACTGTGTAGGTGATGGTTGTCTGAATTTACGTATTGTCGACCTTTTGTTCTGGTTAAGTGAGGTTGTAAAGACAATCTCCTTGCTGAATATGCTCATGGGGACCAAGGGATACTTGGGTCATATTATTTCTTTAGCTACGAATTTGATTCGCGGCCATTCAAACCAAAAGAGATTCTCAGCACTTTGGGAAGCGGTCAGAGAATAGTGAAAGCTGAAGATCCAATGTTCCAATGTGTGAAAAGCCATCAGGGTTACGAATACGTGACTTAAAGACTAAGTGACAAGAAAGATGTGCTCGCAAACTATTTCGATGTCTAAGGTACGTCAGGTTTTGTTGTATATCTATTCCTGTTAACCAAGTATTTCCAAATCAGTCCTAAATGTGATTAACTTGCAGTTCTTTCCTTCGTATCAACAAATAAGGCATGACGTGATGTGATCAGTCTCGTCTTTCACATGAGGGATCTCTGTTAAGCTGCATGGTCTTCAACTTGCAAAGTTCAATTGGATCTCATGGATGCTAATGGTGTAGATAAGGCCTAAACGTGCGATTAGTTGTTGTTAGATGATCCTAAGGAATCCGATTTGAATGCATTGTAAAACATGATGCAGGACAAAGGTATGAGCAGAGGCAAGAAGTTTGTATATCTTTGCGACGTCAATTCCATTGGAAATTGGAACCACAAGACGACCTGTAACGTTGTGTGAGAAAGTGCTGCATTTATGACATTATTTTATGTCTTTTGGTTTCCGCATTGAACAGTGTAAGATATCGATATGTCCTGTGCAAACATATAGTGCTTTTCATATATGTGCATCAGTATATCTCTTAGTGAGTTGTACCTTGTCGTGGTGACAGGCCTTGCGTGTGCCAGTGACTATGCCGGCGGGGCCACTAGCTCCTGGCAGATTTAACCAAGCTGGATAGGTCAATGGATACCAGCCAGACTTACTGCAGCTCAACCTACTGCCTTACAGATGTGCTTTTGGAAGTAATGGCTACGATATAATGTAAGACTCTGAAGTAAAACCGTCAAGCTGTGGAGCGTGTAGAGCATCCCCGACAGTAGAGCTGGGTATGGTCATCCACTGCAGTTGAACCCTCACTGACTATCTTGGTCCTCTCCTTGCCGTCAGACGCCAAGGGGTAAGCCAAGACGGTGGACTTGAACCTGTGCGACATCTTGTTTACCTTAAACGCCTTTGAGAATAAGAGAAACTCTCATACTCTCAACCCCTGTGGCGATTATGGAATGACGAAGCGATTAGATTGACAAGCTGGGAATCTTAGTTGTTAAACTGCACACAGGCAGTTAGGGGAGAGTGGTCGCATCGTGGTTACAGAATGGAGACCCGGTGAGGCAGCACCCTTTGTGACTGAGCAGCCCTTTTCAGGGAGGCACTGCTCAACTTTTCTAAAGGAGGGACCTGGACAAGGTGGCCTAAACAAAGTCCACTCATCTTATTCTGGTCAGTATGCCACCGCTGGCGGGACATCCATCTCATGCGGTCGAAAACAAAGAGAAGTTCTGAAACTGGATACATACAATTTAAGGACTCAGACATAAATCGATCAGAGCGCAGAACCACACTTGTTGCCAGAGAGCTTCGCCGCTATGACATTGAAATAGCAGCCACACCTAGACAGGTGGTCTCAGTGAGGAAGGAAGCGGCTACACGTTCTTTCGGTCTTGTGGAGCAGCAGAGGAGGCAAGGGTGTATTTTGTCACTAAGAACTCGATAGCCGCCACTCTCCCAGCTGGAAGAGGGGACGAACTGATGACTCTGCGCATACCTGCTGCCAAGAAACGTCACTTTGATCAATGCATATGTACCTACAATGACCAATCCTGATGAAGTCTAGGAGGCCTTTAACCCTGAACTGCATTTTCGGCCAGGTACAATCCGAGGACAAGCAACTACTTCTAGGAGACTTCAATGCCAGACTTGGTTGTGATCGAAATCTGTAGCTGTCTGTTCTGGGAAAGCTTGGACTCTCAAATTGCAATAGCAATAGGGAGCTCCTGCTCGGCCTCTGTACAGAACACAACATCTGTATCATCAACACAATTTTTTCCGACTAACTAACAAACTAAAATGCACACGGATGCATCCTAGATCAAAAAATTGGCATTTCATTGACCACATAATCACATGTCAGTCAGGTATCAGAGTCTTTAGAGGTGCTGAATATCAGACGGACCATAGACTCGTGGTGTCCAAGCTTAGGCTCGTCCTGAAACCAGTCATGAGGATATCCACTGTCAACCGAAGAAAAAACTCGATGTGACCAACCTCAAGCAAAAGGATGTTGTTCAGAAACTCTCATTAAAAACCTGAGGGAAGCTCTAACAAGCATCGCTGAGCCGGATGCGAACACTCAATGGAACACTTTTAAGGAAGTAGTGTATAAAAGCTCTCAAGAGACCCTTGAAATATGCAAACGGGTCAATTAGGACTGGTTCGATGATCACAGTCCTGAAATTGGAAACCTAGTGCAAGAGAAAAATACCGAAAATTTGGCTGTCTTGCAAGACACAAACTCAGCTATCAAAAAGGCCTCTTGCTGTAAAACTTGGGCCATGAAAGGTCAGTGGTGAAAAAATAAGGCTGCAGAAATCCAACAGCTCGCTGACACCCATGACTTCCGAAATTTCTTTCAAGCTCTGTAAGTAGTCTACAGCCCTAATAAACAGGGTTCTTTTAAGCTCCTGCACAAAGACGGATCCATTGTACTAACAATGAGAGGACAACATTTGATCAGATGGAAGGAGCACTTTAGCGAGCTCCTAAACAGACCTGGAACCATCTGTGAAGAAGCTTTAGCACGGATTCCACCAAGACCCATGTTACTTATTACATCACTTAGATGTACCACCAACCAAGAAGGAAGTGACAAAAGTTATACGCATGCTCAAGTTCGACAAGTTTCCAGGGATAGATGGTATCTCGGCTGAAGTCTTCCAGAATGGTGGGAAAGCTGTAATTGAAGTTCTAAATGTAAGCTGTAACTGTTTACTAAAATGTGGGGTTTAGAACTGCTGCCCCAAGAGATCAAAGTTGCTACTGTGGTCCCTATTTACAAAAGCAAAGAGGACAGACGTGACTGCAGTAATCACTGGGGCATTTCACTGTTTGCCATAGCTGCTAACGGGGTGGCAAAGATAGTGCTATGAAGCATTACGAACTGCCTGAGTGAGAGTATACTGACACAAAGTCAGTGTAGTTTCTGAGCGGGAGGTAGTACTGTCGACATGAGACAACTTTAAGAAAAATGCATTTGAACAAAACAAAGGCCTCTACATAACCTTTGCCGACTTAATAACAGCTTTCGACACAGTTGGACGTGATAGTCTGTGGAAGCTTCTCTAAAAACTAGGTTGCCCACCTGCCATAATCAAACAATTCCACGAGGAGCTGCAAGGCTGAGTGAACCTTGGTGGAGGGCTCTCAGATCCCTTTCTTATCAGCAACGTAGTCAAACATTGCTGTATACTTGCCTCATCCCTCTTTGGCCTTTTCTATGTGGTGGTCTTGGATGAAACCAAGGATGGCCTCACTATGGGGATATATCTTCATACCCGATCTGATGTAAAGCTGCGTAAATTGGCCAGGGTGAGGGCCAAAATAAAAGTGCACGCCTTTATTGTCAATGACCTACAATTTGCCGATGATTTTGCCTTGGTAGCCCATATCAAGAAAGACTTACAAGAAGTAACATCCAGGTTTGCCAATGCTGAAAAGACTCGCCATAAGCTAAAAAAACCGAAGTGCTCTACCAACCTGCACCTGACAAACAAGCAGAAGAGTCCTCTGTCTACGTCGAAGGTTATCGCCCCTACACTGTCAGCAACTTCTGTTACTTTAGTAGCTTCATCTCAGCCATCCTAGCTAGAATTGGAGAAGTATGCTCAGCAATCAGCAAGCTGGAGAAGGGTCTTTTTCTACCCTCATCAGATTCATCACCAAAAGCGAAGTATACCAGGCTGTGGTATTGCCATCCCTACTGCATGGATGTGAGACCTGGACCCCATACCAGTGCCACTTGAGGAAGATCGACCAGTTGCAACAGCGCCAACTTTGTTCCATTATGAGAGTCATGTTGCATAACAAACTGTTAAGTGCTGGAGTTTTAAACCGAGCCCAGATATCCGCAGCCTCAACCCTTGTTATGCAGAACAGTTGAGATGGTCTGGTCAGAATGGATAACAATGGACTACTTGAAGGTATCCTATATGAACAGCTAGTAACAGGCAGTCGACAAATGGGCGTACAAGAATGTGATCAACAGAAACCTGAAGAAATCACATATCAATGTTGGCAATTGGGAGGTGCTAGCCAAGGATTGTATGGCTTGGAGGGATGCCATAAAATATGGAGTCAAGGCAGTGGACAATCAGCTCAGGGTGGATACCGAAACCAGACATCAAAAGCGACATTCCAAACAGGTAGCACCCAGTTCCGCTGAGTTTCCCTGGTCAAGCTGTTACAAAATTTGCAGCTCCAGGATTGGACTGATCAGCCACAAGACTCACAAAGACCATCTTCTCCCCTAACTTCTAGGAAGTCGTCATCGTCCCCCGGGATGGACTGTACAGAAAGAGAGAAAGAGGGGGGAGGGGGTGATAGATCTCTGGCTTTGTCCCTCTCTCTCACACACACATCACATCATATCATATCATATATCATACCGTATCGTATCGTACCGTATCTTGTCATATCGTATCGCATCGTATCATATCATATCGTATCATATCGTATCGTATGGCATCGTATCGTATTGCATCGTACTGTACCGTACCGTACCGTATCATATCGTATCGAATTATATCGTATATCGTATCGAATCATATAGTATCATATCGTATCGTAGCGTATCATATCATATCGTATCATATCATATCGTATCATATCGTATCATATCATATCGTATCATATCTTATCATATTGTATTGTATCATGTCATGTCATATACCATATTATATCACATCGTATCTTATAATGCCACAGTATACCATGTTATACCATATTATATCCCATTATCATGTTATGTTATGTTATGTTGTGGGGATGAATTTCTAACCCTGTAGTAAGGAGTCAAGGATTTTAAGCGTTAAATACTAAAGGCACTTGTCTTAAGATTGTCAAAAGGCTTTGAAATGGACTCTTGAAGGCCTTAGCATTACGACCCGAGATCAAGAGGTCAGAAAGACGAATTTATTCCCATTAATTTGTCGTTTGTTTTTCCTCGTATGTTTTCGTAAACTGTAAAGCCATAAACCGCTTTGCTGTTTCAAAATTTTCGTCCAAAAGGTTGCTTAATTCATCTTGGATAATTAGTTGAAATGGATTTGAATCACTATTTGAAGTATGTATAATGATGTATGTATATAAGTGCAATATTTTACCACAGTTTGTAACCTTAGTGTTTGTTTAAGATAATACTCATTCAGTGCAATTGTTTCTTTATTAATTGTGGCAAGGCTTGAGTAATAATCTACAGAATTAACAATTAACTAATACATTTGTGTCAGCGTCTTGTTTCTCTTCTGAAGATTAACATCAAAAAGGGACACCAAGCAGCAAAAGAAGCGATAAAAAAATTACCATAAATTGTCCAAAGCGGGGACATAGTTATGTCAAGAGAGGCGAGAACTTTGGGAATTGCATAACTCATGCAAGCAAATGTGAATAATGTGGACAAAAATAGTGTACACAAAGCAAGATTCAATTCACGATGAAATGCTAGTCTGCGAATTCGTAATGAACTTTGTGTGCCCATTTTCTCCCCGTCTTTGATCGATTGTTCGATCGTAAAAACGCTATCACTGTCCTCATTTGTGGATACTGTATCTGTCCGTTTGGATTTAACGTCAAAGATCGGTCTAGATGAAAATTCGGATGATTCTTGTACACACCATTTGCTATCTTGAGAAAATGACCTATCGCCATTACTGTTTTTTCCCTTCCATGTATTAGTGAACTCCTCTAGACTTGTATGTTTTTCTCTAGAAATGCTCGTTGTTGCTGTAAGGAAGGTTATACTTCTGAACCGTGTACTAGCAGTGTCATTGACTGAATTTTTTTGTGATACAGAGAAGGACGATATGCTCATTTGTTCTGAGTATAATCGACGCAATTGACGCTTCCCTATACAATATACTGGAACATTGGCAAGAATCATAACCAGTGTTGGGCAGCAGATATTAAGAACGTATAGAGTTAAAGTGATGCCTGTAAACTCCTGTAAGTTGAATAAACAAGGTACAACTTTTTCGCCAGTATAAATAGCAAATCGTTCAAGAAATAAACAAGGAAGCAACGTAATGCTTGAATGTATCCACGGGTAAGCATTTAATATAATCGAGTACTTGGTCGATGCATGGTGCTGGTAAAAATACGGAAATGCAACAGCCAATAGCCTATCAACGGAGAATAAGGCGAGAATTATAATCGAATTAGCCTGAAAAAGTGACATGATGTAAACTGTGAATCGACAGAAGCCAGGAGCACTGAATACTTGAACATCAGTCACATTCCACATTGCCAGGAAACCCGGAATATTTAAACTGCATACCAGTATGTTGCACACTGATAGATTAATGAAAAAGTAATTTGAATTCCGCCTTCGCCAATTTTTATCCTTTATGACCATGGCTAACCGGCGCACGTTACCTGCAAGTCCGATAAAAATTTCTACTACAAATATAGCAGAAAGAACGCTAATGTGCCTTTCCATTGCAACCATCTTCATGTCCCAGCTTGTAATAATCAATAAGTCTTGTTTTGCATCCAGGGTTTGTTCAATCTGATTGATCTGTAATACAGAATGTTGCTTTTATCCTGCAGAATGTTTTCCAAAGGAACTTTAAAACAGTTGTCAAGAATTTCTGGTTGTAGCTTCTAAAGTGCTTTCTAGTATTGCCCACCAAGTAATTACATTGATTGCTTCCGATTTCATTGAGGAATATGGCTTCCGAGAATTTTAAACTGTAAGTAAACAGATATCGTAAGACAGTTTTGCATACGTATGACCATTAGTGTAGTAAACAAGGCTCTTCACATATTGGATCTCATCTCCTCCGTAATTTAAAGTTTATGTCTTTAAGATATTGTTGGATATAATGTGTGTATAAGTGAACTCCATAGGAACTCCTTTCACTAGCGATAGTGACTAGCGATTTGTGTAGAAACAGAACATGCAGTTAAATTCTGTCAAATACCTATTTGATTACACTTAGACTACACCTTATCATATCAATCAATATAAGAAGAATGTATGCTTTTCATATCAGATTTTGTTATTTCGTTTAGAAGCAGGTGAAATCTTTTCGTTTACTAACCATATGTTCATCGTGTGTAACTCCTTGTTAAACCCGTCTTCTCAGATACAGCTGTCATCTACCATTTAATCCTCGATGTTTTCCACCAAATCATGCAGCTAGTATCTGTATCTGCTATGCAGTAAAAGTATCTTTGCGCTAAGTGTCTTCAATGTTTGCTTTCGTTACTCACCGATTGTAAACGCCCTGCAATTGAGACCTGCCCCAAAATCTTGTTATTATCAGATTGTGAAATAATCCGATTAGCATTTCCGCTTGAGCAGAAGAGTGCGCAAATGTTTTCAAGGAAAACACCCAGACAAAACATTGGATTGTTAAATTTACTTAGTCTTCTCTACAGTAATTGAAAGAGGCACCTTACAGTATTTATTATAAAAGAGATCTCTACTTCGTACTTCAGTGTATTTATTAAAAGTGAATATGAGGATAGAATCCATAATTTGTCTTTGCAAAGAAAATGCACCTGCATATATTGTAAACTATTTGATATCCGACATCACTACTGTTCGTGAAGTGTATAGTCATTGAATTGGGTTAAAAGAAAGGGTAAAGGTGAGAAGACCATTATTTTAAACATCAAGACAGACTGATTACTCAATATTTTGATGGGTTAAACAAGAGTTCAAACGTTTTACATAGGTTGCAAGGAACATCTGCTTTGCTGCACATACATGTCAGTATTTGTCAGTCAACGTTGCGCTTCTTGCAAAGCATTATCAATTGATCTTTCATGTCCTTAAACTAATATCGGATCTAATCTGCAGAAGGATGCAAAAATATAAGTGCAAAAGCTCCGTTTTAGTTTACATCAAGCAAGAATTCTACCATTTGTATAATAAAAGCTACATCAAACCAATAGGATGCGGGCTATCGCTCACAGTTAGGGATAACTCTTTTGGAAACTCAAATAAGCAGTTGAATAGATCTGATCTTAATGCTGTTGAATGCGTGATAAGCATTGGTCGTTTCTAAGCTTTTGTTCAAGTACACAGCCTTGAAAGAGGACTTTCAGTCAAAGTGTGTATCAGAGTTGCAATAAAAAAGAACAAAGATTTGCCTAACAGAGGCAACCTTGTCATTTCCTATTACAAGTGCTTAGTCTGTGTTTTTGATAGTCGTTGCATTCACAGTAAGCTGGACTGATGTGGGATTGTGTAAGACTAGAGACATGGTATACGTTCCCCTAGTATAGCACAAATGTTTATACAATGAAAAGTTTAATAGCTGCCATTTAGAGTTCCTAAAAGTAGGTTAAAAGTAGGTCTGATAGACAGGGAGATTAATAAAAAGACCAATAGATAGTAGATAGAGATAGATAGATAGACATATAGATAGACATATGGATAGATAGATAGACAAACAGACAGACAGACAGACAGACAGATAGATAGATAGATAGATAGATACACAGACAGACAGACAGACATATAGATAGACATATAGATAGATAGATAGATAGATAGATAGATAGATAGATAGATACACAGACAGACAGACAGATAGATAGATAGATAGATAGATAGATAGATAGGATCGATGGATACATGGATCAACAAATGGCAAGATGGATGGATAGATATCCCCTCAGGGGAAGTGGAACCGGACTCCCAAAAACGCAGACGCTTGAACAGAGAGATTTCAGCAGACCCATTTTATGCCTTTGGTATTTTGATTTGAAAACCAAGGAGACTCCGAAACTCTTTGAGTACGTCTTTTCGCATTCCATTTGTCTATTTTGACTTTTTCTTTTGTCCGTGTAAGTTGTCAACATAATCTCCGTAGATACGTCAATGCTTTGGCGCATGGTACAGTTGCAGACGCAGCTGAAGTCGCAACTTTTAGATTCAAAAGCTTTCCCGACACAAAGCATGTCTAAACCGGCATAAGAAGACAACGTTTGCCGATTTAAAAAGGAGACATTTGAGCTCATTCGTTCATCAATATTTTAAATTTGTTTTGCCTGAGGTATATTGTGGAATAACGACCATATGCCAAAATATAACTGGTCCAGAAAATCATCGTCAATTAAGTGGACATGTTCTATGAATAGCAATTTTCTCTCGTTTATATTCTCTTTGATAAATATGGACTAGTCAGTAAATTATAAGGACAGAAATTGACATGAACGGGAAAGGCTAGGAATAATATTTAACGGATATGCAAGCCATTTCTTTATTATCAAAGTAGGAAAAACACCTGGTTATGGCATATATGCAGGGACATGTACAATAAGGACTCACTCTTTCTGGAAAGTGTTAATTGAGTAAAAAAGAGAAGTGATAAAAACAGCGTATGGTAAGGATAATAAATTCCATTTTTATGCAACGATATTAAATTTGCCTCACAAAAACCCCAATTTAAGTATATTGTGAATGTTAAGCTACAATGACAACCATGATATGATTGCCAGCACGTTACAGGTTGAACGGCTGCAACCTGATCCCCATTCCATCCGCTGCATCCTTACTCATCTAAAATGACACAAAATCTCTTTAAACATACTTATAGACAAATTTAGGGTTAGTAAGATGTGTTTCAGCATTTATGTTACAGAAAAAAAGGTATGTTCAGATCACTATAGATCTAATTCAAAAACGTTTTGTTTATTTTGCCTTTTACTTATTGTTGCAATGCCTGAAGTTTATTTTTAATATAAGTGAGGACTAAATTTCCAAAAGTAAATCTTAAATTTGTTGCTCTTGTTTGTTGTAATAATAACGCGTCTATCCAGGTCAGCCTCTATATTCTTTTGAGAAACTTTGGTAATCGCTTGGAGTTTTGGGAACTTTTAAACCCATGAAATAGCGTCTGCCTGGTCTATATTGTCACCTGTTGATATTTATCTGGACATATACTCAATCCTTTCTAAATAATTTAAAACTGCTTCTTTTCATGAAATTGTTGCTGGGTGGTTAAACTGACTGCAACAACTGAAGAGGAAAATTTCTTTTTTATTCTCTCTGATCGAGTAGTCGTTCCCTACAAATAAGAGTACAAAACATATCCATTATTTCCTATTCACCAATTTCCAAAACTACAAAACGTCTCTTGTATGGAACAATTAAAAAATTGTATTATTTTTACATAAGGGCAAGACTCGTACATAGATTATCAAAAATAGAGTAAGTCGAAATTGCGAAATTAACTTATGGCGTAGTAACAAAAGTTGTACCTGTAAAAGAAAAGAAAGACAAGATAGACGTGGTTATGGAAAAAAGTAAAAATGTAAAGAAAGGTCAAGAAATGAACTAAGAAAATGGCAAAGGTAATATCTTGATAAAAAGTGTAAAGTAATTTTGACTTTCGTACGAAACGTCAACGTTTGATTAAATATTTTTAGTTTTATTCAAAAGCCTTTGTAATTACATGGGTATATAAGGGTTCGTATTAATATAAGAGGTTAACTTTAATATAGGACGTTACTATTAATGACACGAAATAACGAGAAATTAAGTTTGTTAAAACGCAAAATAGCTAACCACTTGTAAGGATAACTCTCTCTCTCAATTCAATATTATTTCTCATTATCCGAGGAGCATTTTATAAATTGCATACGAGTTCTTTATAGGGTTGTTTTCATATATTTTACTCAACGTCCTTAGCTAGTTTGTTGCTGTGTTGAATTTCATCGGCAGACTTTACTTAGTAACACATCAGTGGCCAATGAATCGTGTTTTGCATGCAATAAAGCTGTTGGTATTGTTATTCAATTTGTTTAAGAGACATTTAAGGCACACTCTCACTTTGTGATGTGAACACAGTTAAGCTTACTTTCAAGCCCAAAATCTGATAGAACGTTATTTATCCCGTAATAAAAAAGGTGTTTGCATAAATCCCTCTCTGTCCTTTCATTTCTGTCCCTCTGTCTGTCTCTCTACTATAGAGATGTTTTGAACTCCTTACCGTCCCATGGACGACCCTACTCGATTTCTAGCTGTCCGTAGTAATGCTCTGACTTGTTCCATCTCTTTCTTCATTACTTCTTGATACCGACCCTCTGGTATTTTTGCTTCCCCCTCTCTTACCCCTGACTATCTTACACTATCTGCCCAAATGATTGAGGTGTCTTCTTCTGTATCACTGCTTGGGTTGCTTGATCTCCTGCATTCCCCGTTGCTCTCTATGGGATCCGCCTTACGTCCTGCATCTACCATAACTTGGATGTGTCGATTCTTTTCGTTACGTCGTCGGCATGGTCCGACTCTCAGAACCATATCAAAAAATTGGAAAAACCACAGGTTTGCAAGTTAAGTATGCAACAATTTCAAGTGAGAACTTGCAAAGTAAAGAAGGTCGTAATAAACATACCTTGTATATTATGTTCAAACACCTTGCTTTGCTCGGCAGATTCCTGGGAACTAACAAATGATGGTTCCGATTTGACTGACGAAATTTCAGCGTCAGAGGCATAAACAGTTCTACCTTTAGGCCATTTCATTGAAATGTAAAACTGACTATCCATCGAAATTCCAAAGAGAGTCTTTGATTTCTTGTCAAATCCGATGATGTTTCCAAGGAGATTATCAATTCCTGAGAACGAAAAAATAAGAAGATGGAAGCAAGATTTAGCTTAATCAACATCATTTGTCGGTAGCTACTTATAATATCATCAAACCTCATCAAACGTGGACACGTTGAGCACCAAGAGGAATTTCGCAGCCCTTGTTTAAATTTTATATTAAGGGACTGATTCTTTACACCTCCATTTCTTAGCATTGCAACCACTGCAGTTTCTGCAACTCATGTTTAGAAAGAAAAGTCCACTTGCGAATTTCTACGTACAAGTTGTTAATGATATTGCAGGTTTATTGAGAAACATGCTGTCTTTCCAACATGCGTGGAAAGGATAGAATTGCAAGGATTTTAATACAATACTCCCCCTTACTTTCCTGCAAGCTTATCAAGACATGCTTTCTAATTGATTATTGCTTATAAAATTTGATTGTTGTCATTTGATGACATTGAAATTGGCCAAAGTACTCATAATTTAGTTTATATTCCTTTGCCATAAATATTTAACACGACCCATTTTAAAACATGCATTCAGAAGTGGTACAGGTTTCAATATAATATGCTTTAATTTCTCAATAAAGAACATATTATTTTCATGCAATATCATGGCCACATATCTTACAATGGTTATTATTGGTGCTCATCAGTGTTGCTGTAAAGAAAAATTGGGATGTGATAAGAACTTTGCTTCACGATCTTTACTTCACAGATGATTATTAAAGTTTGCAGGAGAAAAAACATGGCATGCTCTAATGTTTGGGGATACTAAGTTGTTTACAATTGATATACTGTCTTCTTTTTCGAAAGTCATAAATATTTTAGAGTACAAAATCATTTTTATAGAAACATTTCCCTCTAATTTTGCTAGTGAAACAGAATACGTTTAAATGTGATATCATACGAAAAGGACTTTATATCAAGTTTCATAAGCCACAGAATTGCTTCTTTGTTATAAAATCTATTTATGAAAAAAAACGAACAGTGTCTAATCCAAATTTACTTTCTTTAAGATAATACAATGCCCTTTACCAAACGGAAATTTAGAGAAAACAAACATTTTGAGTAAAAATTTATCTGAAATCATTTTTGTCTGTACTTCGTATAACCGAGTCAAATCGTATCTTGAATAACAATTAGCTGAAAGACGATGCTATCTGATGTAACCTGATTGGCGTAAAAATAGAATATTTATTTCACTAATCACAAACTAGATTTATTTGTCCAAAAATAAACAGAATCTTATTTACCTGTCCAAAGTGGTTTCATAAATCTTCTATAGTAACAGCTAAACTTGTATGGTCTGCTTGAAATGGGAAATATATAGCCATCTAAGGACAATCGAGGCTAGGAAACATATCCTATAACTCTATAACGTGATTATAACATAAAACCGCGTAGTACGGAGAGGTTATTAGTACCTAGAAGCTAACAGGACTCTAATACTGTACGTTACCCTTGTTTTAGCAGTTATCTAAGGAGCTACCTTTCCATAACTCAATGGTCTTCCGGTAAATGATAAAATATCAGGAATAGTCGGATGTGCTTTTGACTGCATGCTATGCGGTACAATCATGATACAACAAAGTTGATGAAGCAAACATTCTAATCAAGAGGAAATAATGCATTTTTGAAACGAGTCTCATATTCCCAAAATACTGGCCTTATTTTTTCGAAAATTTAAAGGGCTGCTTAAGACGTCTCCTGAATCTGGGTATTACTACAATGCTTGATAATTTGAGTTCTACCCTCGAAGGCAGGTTCTTTTATGAATGGTAGTAAACTTAGTTCCATAAAGATGCATGTTGTTTGGATAAATGTCATAAAAAAGCATATCTGTCAACTCAGGAATATGATAAATTTTGAGGACCGATGAGACCTTTCTGCGCAAGCGCATCACAAACGTCTCCTCTATTACATGCAAAGGTTGCTCATGTGAGAAGTAATCAAAGTCACATGAATGGGAACTAAATTTAAACACAAAAAATTATCTCTTTGCTAGAATAACTAATTCTACTACGTTGCATCCCAAATAACATAATGTTCTTAAAAAAATTTATGCGGAAAATTACCTTTGTCGATTTGATTGAGGTGAGCAAGCAAAGATCGTGTTTTCAACAAAAAGGAACGAACGGGCCTTATGTAGGCGAATGGCTGTTCTCGGCTCTGTTGAATAAATAGAAATGTCAGTGACAGTAAATTATTAAGAGCCATATATTCAAATTAGCATGCTTTTATTAACAATGACACCAATTGCTTGTTTATTTGAGCCGGACTGGTATGTGTAATCTCATAACAGCTAGGCCTTAAGGATGTTGCTTGATATCGGGTACCACGAACATCTCTATTACTACAGGAGTTCCTCTTTTAGCTCCTGTTACTACTTGTTCAAAAGTATAAAATACACGTTTACCCGTCGACATCCAAGTATATCCATATATTGCCTTCTTGTTATGGAAATGTGAACTGCAGCTCATCTGTCATTCAGATGCCCAATCATTTAAAAAGCTGTTGTTATACCACTCTGTTACCATGCGATTGAAAAAATCAAAAAGGCTACTAAAATTATTCAGAACTAACTGAAATGGATTTGTGTTATTCTCTTCCTAAGAAGAATTTCAGGTACCTTGATTGTATTCCTTGACTGACGTATCTAGCACCATGCATTGTTACTCACCTTACATTGTGCTATAAGTGAAGCATTTATACTTGTGTACTGGTTTTTAGTAACATACTCGTTGTTGTAGCTGATTCCCATGCCAGGGTTAGGGAATTTCATTAGGAAGTGAGCTCTTTATGAGAATTGACTCTGGTTACTTTCTCTTACCTTTGGCATTTTGTTTGTAGTGACGCGCATTCAAACTCGCAACCTCTGGCTTGCAAGATCATCGTCTCTACCTATATGTTACGGCGGTTCAAAAACTTTTTAAGTTATGCCTAATAGTTTCTGCGGCCACTTCTTACCTTTCGGGTATTGCCATACATTTTTTGCCTTACACGTAAAATTTCTATTGGAATTTTCATTTCCATTGATAATGCTATTGGCGTATATACGCTTACGACGTACATCGTAAAATTCACTTTCATGACTGTCGCACCAGGAGTACAGAGATGTTCCCAACATTTGAAGCGTTAAGTAATTATGAAGAGTAATCATGTCATTACGATTATGAAAATCGCTTAATTATGGTATTGGAAAGTCAGTAACCCTTCGCAATAAATCAAGAAGCTATAGTTTTCAATAAGAGTAAATTATTGTGTTAATAAACTATAATTTTAGATAACAGAAAATCACTATGTTAATAAACTATTCTTAGCCTGATGAAGGGAACGCTGTTCTTTCTTAACAACTGTGTTTATTTAAGAACAGAAAGTTTTTGACGTCGAGTGACCTCAAATGTAGAACGTTGTTTGATTACAAGATGCAAAAATAGCAGAGGTCAATGCGTCAAGATGTCGACTGTATACACACAAAACAGCTGTACAAAAATGAGAAAACTCGGCATTCTAATAATAGATTAAGACAATGCAGAGTAATGTGGTCACTTTGCAAGTGGTACATAGCAAATGACTTATTATTACACAAGAATAAAGAGATACCTTGAACCTTGAGCAGCTTGACGGCATCTGAGCAGTTCTTGAAAGAAAGAGAACTATTCTTAATTATCGGACGGTCACTTTTCAAATTGTAGGCGAACAAGTAGCTATCCTTGGTGCCTTTTCTTACAGGTTTCAGGTAAAATGTGCTCGAGGGGCAAGTGTTGAAGGGCCTCTCAATGGTCCACGTTGCCACTAAAATAGAAAGGGTAAAAATATTACATTTTTGAGAATAGACATAAATGTTTAATTGAGCATTTGAGAACAATTACTAACGTAGGCAAACTGGGATATAGAAAATATTCAGAAACACAAGAAAGCTGAAATAGAGAAAATAATTGGAAGCACTTAGAAGTAAACTGAAAGAATAGTTAGAACTAAAGCACGTTGCACTGTACCATTAAAATGTAAGAAGTAAAAGGCATTACGTTACAGTAGAGTAGAAGGAGCAGAAAAAAGCAAACGTAAGAAAAACCTGGAAACGATGCTGGAAATCTTGCACGAGGCTGCAAATTTGTAGATGAGGTGAGGTTATAATCACAGACGAAATTGTAATTATAGTTATATACATAATAATTATTATATGATTTGACAAACTACGCAAACGCATCCCATGCTTTCCTGCCTATTCATCTTGTAAGACAAAGAGTCACAACACAACTGAGACGAAGCAGAGAAATGAAGACAATATTTCGGCTTCCGTTGCTAATGCTTATAATTTGTTGCTGCAATCATTATAATAATTTATTGTATACATATCCTTTTTTAGACATTTTGTCGTTGCAAACACAAGTAAGTACTCTGAAAAAAGCAACCATGTGTTGCATCTGTAGCCAGTTTTCGTACCCGTAGAGAGACAGCTGACTATTGAAAGCTTAGTGATGCAAGATTGTAATGCAGATCACTTCCTCTTTTTTTGTTGGGTCAGTTATAACAAGATACAAATACATAGTGTCAAATTGTGTGTCTTAGCACGGGTTTAAGGATACCAAATAAATGAAAATAACCCATAAGATTAGAAATAAGGGAAAGTAGAATTGAAGAAATTGATTGGGATTTATCATCGTTTTTGAAGAACAGATGTTCCAAAAGAGAGCTTTCAAAAGTTAAAAATTGTTGCAAAAGTCTAATACGTGAATGCTGCAGTAGTCTAGCTGAATATATTTGATTCGAGTTGAGTAGCTACAAATTTTGATTAAGAGAAAGGAGAAAATAAGACGATAAGCCCTTTTGTCTCTTTAATTCTAAAAGTTTTTGATGTTATGCATGGATTTAAGGGCTAGCTTAAATTATAAGTGATGATTTTCAACGACATCAAAGTTAGGTTTAATTGTTACTATCAAGCAAAGAAAAATCATTTAGATATTCTGTTATGTATATCTTGGGAATGATTTGACTGTGGAATGAAAAAACAATTTTTGACATCCTATACTATACAATAGCTTACCCTTAAAAGACTGCAACATATCTGATGTTACCATATTGTCACTTAAAAATGTTTGAAAGAATGTTCCATTGAAGAAAACAAGGTGTACTGATGTCACATTTGGTATTGAGTTGAATATTACCACTTGTGTCAAATTTGACTGATAAGTCGATAGTGATAAATGTTTTCTATTCTTTGATATAGTTACCAATTTGTCTGCAAACTCCAGATTAAATGTTTTAGCTACAAGAGGACATAAGTGTACACATTGTTATTATGATAAAATCAGGAGATAAGACAAAGACAAAGACGTTTCTAGGTCAAAAAGGTCGCATTAATTCATTAGAATGAACACCGGAAAACAAGCAATTTTTCATTTTATAACACAGTGTCATGCAATGCATTCCTGAACCAAGAACTACAGCTATATTACTAAATTATGTGTTCCCACTTTGATTTTTGATCATTTTTTTGCACATTAAGCTGAAATACACTGTCTTTTTTAACGTCCGTTAAAAAAAGATCGTGTGTAGTGGAAAAAATCATCTCTCGTCATTTTCTCTAGGTTATCTCATGACGTCTAGTTCGGAAGTAGAACAGTTCCGTAGGAGTTCTCAGGCCAGTCGAAGAGGTAAACGTAAAAAACGACAATGAAAAGGCACGATTTTTAATGGACGGTGTAAGCAAATTACTGCCATCGTTTTCTTCATCCTTTTTGTGAAAACGGCGATAAAAAGGACCGTGTATTTCAACCTTTAGAAAACCATTTTCCTGGTATATACTTGTAAATGATAAATTTATCAATATATCGATCAATCAATTTTGAACTTTTATAAAATTTGTATAGAATGTACACTACTTTTCTACCCCTAATTTTCCTGCTTCGAATTTCATATTAGACGTTGCTTCTTCTAAAGCTTGAAAAATATATGGCTTTCTCAATTTTTAAGCCTAAAATCAGTGTCTATTTGAGTGTATGATTTTTAAACATTTTGTACAAAACGTGAATACCTTGGCAGACTTTGTAAAACACTGTTGTGGTATTTGATGTCCTTTTTTTGCACGATGCGTCTGCACAGCGACTGGCTTCAAGGGTAATTTTAGATGGTATTGGATACTCTAGGACTGAAGGTATCGCAGCTGCTTGAAACTGCAAATCAAAGTCTATTATTTCAGCAATTGCAATCTTTGGTACCTGGACAGGAAATGTAATATGATAATGATATTGCAGTAAAAATGTTATCATTATGGTAAAACAGCATTAACAGTTCATTGCAAAATTTGAACATGAGAAAACAAGAATCTAATAATGTTATGTACCACGTAGTCTATGCACCTAAATAAAGTATTTCTGCTTTTTTGTGATTTTTTGTGATTCCGGTGAAAAATATCTTTTAGTAGCACCAGGTTGAGACAATAGTTTTAAAGTATTCAGCTTGCTCATATAGTAAAACAAAAAGAACAAAATCTTTAAACTTTACAGCCCTTATTGTCTTATGCTTTTGCATTATTAAAAATTGAATTTTGAATCTCTCGAAGTTTTCCTGAAATGACAATTAGTAAATTAAATTTGTCATAGACCCGACATAAGATTGCCAACAACTTCCCTCTTTGAAATTACTGTTGACATCTTTCTCTAATAAAGCCAATGTTCTCTTTGAAACTCATATGCAGGACAAAACTACGAGGTATCCCAAAAATGAGATTAAATTAACTTAAGTGACTTTGAAAATAGGGAGTATTGAGCCAGCCAATTTTGAAAAAATACCTGGAGTACGGCAGTCCACAAAAAAATACATTATGAAAATTAGCTCAACACCACAAAGAAACTGATAGAAAAGAAACTAAATCCACCAACTCATTCCATTATCCCATGTGGTGACTAAATCCCTATTAATGACCCATATCAGACCCATTTCACACCCGGGAAAAGTGTCAAAGAATCTTAATACTCAAAACCGTCTTTTGATTGATTGGCGACGACGATAGCGTTGACATTTAAGTGAATGTTTTCTCTCATTGTTGAAATAATTCCTAAATGATGTTATGATTCAACCGAATAAATTAACATTAATAGAAAACAGCTTATTAAACGTACGTCTACGTCTTGATATCCTGGAAAATCACTGACGCAAAAAACACTTAATTATAACAAAGATTAATGGTGAATAATAGCTAAGCTTAAATGTTTTCCTAATTCAATTAAACATCGTATGTTGTTCTGAGTTCTTCTAAAGATAAATACTATATTTTCAAAACTGTGGTCAAATAATTTGTCCAATTTTATTGACACTGCTTTCAAAGATGAAGAAACTCTGACCATCATATTCTATAGCACAGACAGAATGTATTTTTAATTAAATAACAAGTTACCTTTATTTGCACCACGAAGTTAAAACGCAAGCAATTTTAATGCTTGATAATTAACCTACATAGTACAACACCAAACGGGTGTCTAACTTAATTTTACGAAATCTTGTTTGGTACTCTTTAGAACATTGCATACTAACTATTTGGTGGTTATTTGCAATAATATTTTCCTTTAACCACTTAAATAACAACGTTTTTTGCTAAATATTACATTGGATGCTTTATTAGTAAAATTTAATTAACATCGACTAGAAGCATTTGCATGTAGTAGTTTAATACGTACAAATTGTAATGAGATGATATTGGGTATGCAATGCGATATTGTATGATCAGTATTTGTACCTTGATTTTTAAAACATATTTAGGCTGCCTTGTAAACATATAGCTTATGTGTTTTTATGCAACATTACATTAAAATGTCATGAATAAGGATCAATAATAGAAGCGTATTGTAGCTTCTATAATACACTGTTCTTCCATGCAGTCAGGTGATCTAAGAAAATTAATTATTTGTTTCTCAACCAAATTGATCTTTTAGATAGATTGCAAGTGCAACATAGCTGACATACCTTAAGCTGGTAAAAACCAGGGTGTTTTTCATTAAGCACATAATTAGCCATGTATGCTTTATCCTGCAATGCAATGAATTTTGTTCCAAATGGTATATCAACATCCAAATGATAATGCCTTGTGGCTGCGACGGAGGCCATGTCATGATACAGTTTGACATTGATGGCAAAAAACTGACTGTAGAAACGTAAAATTAAATTATGTAAATATTTTTTGTCTCTAAATTGTGCTGTAATAATAAAATGAAAAAGCACTCAAAGTTCCTGCTAAAAGCTTCTAAGTATTTGTCACAAGTTAGGGACTCGAATGTTATTAAACATATATTGGGCTCCCAAACATGTGTGTAAAAGGAATTGATTAAATTGATTCAACATTATCCACACCGACTGTACACCTGGACCAGTCTCAGGTGACCGGACACGAAACTAGACAGGAACCCTTCACCTATCCCTGTGCAAGTACTACCAGATTGAGTGGGCTTTGAAGAGCTTAGCTAATGGCAAACCTACTGGTAGCATCCAAGCAGAAGCCTGGAAAGCTAATGGAGAGAAGAGCATTGATGTCATCTGGATGCTATGTGTAAAGATCTGGAAAGAAACGACTTGGTCACAGGACTGATACAGAGGGATTTTTGTCCCTTTTTCAAAGAAGGGTTTGTGCGGACCACCATACCATTAATCTCATCTCTCATACAAGTAAGATCCTCCTTAAGATCATTGTTAGATGCATGGAACAACGATACTTGGCTGAGATGTCAGAGGAACAAGCTGGTTTTGATCGAGGCAAGGGGACGCGGGAACATATCATCAACCTGACGATTATCATGGGCAAATGTCGAGAGTCAAACGTCCCTCTTTATCTTTATGTTATCGATGGTGCAAAGGCGTTTGACTGTGTAAGTCATCAACTGCCGTGATGAGACATGACCAATGAACAGCTTACTGCTCTGTACAGTGATCGGAAGACCAGTGTCAGAGGATGCTCGGGTACATCAGACTGGTTTGCTATAGGCCGTGGAGCCAGACAAGGGTATGTAGTACCCCCTTCTCTTTTCAAAATATACTCAGAAGGAATTCTACGGGAGGCTACTGGGGATTGCCAGTTTGGTGTCAGAGTTGGTGCTCGTCTCATCAACAATCTAAGATATGCTGATGAAGCGACTCTGATATGAAAGATCTTATGAGGCTTCTCGCTCGTGTTGAGGTTTTCCGGAAGACAAAGAAGACCAAAGTGATGATTTTGGACAAGAATGTTGTGGACCATTCACCATTCTGTCTTTGTGGGGAACAACTGGAGGAGGTCAAGGATTTCAACTAAATAGACTCTGTCATAAACTGCAAAGCTGGTTGTATGCAAGAAGTGAGACGTCATGTAATCCTTGAAAGAACCACCATTCAACAACTTGAGCTACTCGTGGCAAGCCAAAACATCATTCACTAGCTCAGTCTCATCAGGTCAACTGCATTTTTTGTTACCTAATGCGGTAATGAGTTGTGGACATTATCAGTGAAAGTCAATGAAAAATTGCCGCTTTTGAAATGTGATGCTACTACAGAGTTTTAGATACATCTTGGAGAGACGGGAGAACCAAAGGATGGGTACTGGACTCAACACTTCACTGATGCTAAAGCCTCAAATGTCGAAAAGGAAGCTGCAAGTGTTTGGTCATATTATCCGGGAGAAGGACACGCTAGAAACAATTTTAGTTCAAGGGAAACCAGATGGTAAGCGCAGAAGAAAGAGGCCAGCTAGGACTTGGACCAGGGACATTGAAGACTGGATAGAGTTGGATTTGGAGGGTGCATCCAGCCTGGCGATAAATCGTCGCTCATGGCACAACTCTGAGTCCACAGCAGCTACCTTGGTGGCCATCTGATCTGATGATGATGAATAGCGAGTGTTGATTCTTAATTTCAAGAATGGGAAACGCCGGTTTATGCATCAGATTTCTTTCAAGGGTAAAAGAGTGATATTGTCTAAGGAATTTGCAAAGCAGATAAATAAAATTATTAATTATTTAATGATCATAATCAATTAATATTAAGTCATCGATATTAATAATTAAAATGAATTTCTGCTTGATCAAATTCGAAATAACTAAAGCTTTTTATCGATATCAAAATATGGTACGTAAATTATTGCTTGAAACGCATGCGCACGTTGTCGACATCGTGGAAGACTTTAATGTGGACTAAACATAACAACTATTGGCTAATTGTTATGTCACCTTATAGAAGCGGACATAGTGTGGGAGATAAAGCATTAATATTTCGATTATAAATTAAGTGTAGAGCATCAAATTTTCAACGATATTACAATCAGTTGCCATTTTGCTTACAGTATAATTATCACACTAGGTCTGTGTTGGTAGATAACGTCGTAAGTGAAGAATCGTGTCTCTGTTGCGTCAAGAGAGACAATATATGTGACAAGTCATCAGTGAAATGCTTGTTTTGTTAAATTGGGTTGTTTATTATTTGAATAATATTTGATCAAAAGTGTTGATATTGATGTACAGTGTATAGAAAGCAACGCCTTTAAATAAACATCTCTTTTGCTTGACAAATTAGCGTCATTGATAGCAATATGTTAGACAGAACTAAACAACTCACAATAGTTAAGTACAATAGGTCTATTTAGCAAACAAAGCAATAATTGCTGTGTTTTAAAGAAGAAGCAATTTATCCTATTATTAGCTTTGAGTAAAACTGGACCAATACCTCCCCCTCAGTACTAGTGAATTTTGATGTTTCACGTCTGAAACAGTACCCTACACCGTATATAACACCGATAGACAAGGATGCTAACTTTTCAGTTAAAGTGGCTTGACTAGAACATTTATTGTCTTGAAAGTTTGCGACGTTGCGCTAAAAACATACACTTAAAAGCTTTTTTCGTCGGACACTCTTCAGAGTGTGAAACGTCAGAAAGGAAAGTATATGTATATGGCAACCTATTTATACGAAACATGTAGCAAAACTAGCCAATCCTAGACAAGAAAGGAAACAAAGAAAGTTTCCTTGGTTTGACAGCAGAGAAACACTTAACTACAGCTTTTTTAATCTGTGTTTCTATGCGGATAGAAACATTGCCTAGCCAAGGAAGTTTTAGGCATACAGGACTAGTTTTAGATTAAGTGTTTCTCTGCTGTCAAACCAAGAACTGTTTTCACGACGAGGAAGATCTTGCCATCTATTCATTAGGATTGTGTACCTACCACACAAAAAAGCTTAGTAGTATATGAATTTTTGTGCCGATGTGAAGCTCGATATGTACGTCACACGTTTCAAAGATTGGGTCATAGGATCAAACAACATGTTCCAGCCACTGTGCACCAAGCATCAATTCCCCCTAGAGAACAAACATCTCGCGCTTGCAAAGCGAAAATGACTGCCAAAACATGCGATTCTGTCATAGGCGAACATTCACTAGAAAATTCAGAATGCGCCAAAACGGATAAGGCCGAGAATTTTCGGATAATTGGCACAGCTAGATCGTCCTTTCATCTAAGTATATTGGAGTCTGTCTACATTAAAACAACAAAACCAGTACTCTGTAGACAGAAAGAGTTCGTTTTTTCACTTGGACTCTTCCACTAATGTTTTGTTTCTTCATTTTCTCTTTGTTTGTTTCCATCCTTGTCCAGGACTGGCTAGCTTTGCTACATGTTTCGTATAGATACTCTGAAGAGTCTCAGACGAAAAAAGCTTTTAAGTATTTTAAGTATGTTTTTATCGCAATGTGGCATATTTTCAAGGCGATTTTCAAGTTTTGTACCACAAAAAGATTGTTCAAGAACATTTATTGTTTCCCTAACACTTCCCTATGTCCCAGTTAATTTTTTATGCTCTACTAAACGCAAACATTTCATACACAATTCAAGTACTTAAGAGCCAGAGATTCTAGTATTCGACAAGATATATATGTAAACTTGAATGTTTATTTTTCTAGATATTAAATGTCTATATGTCAATAATTGTGATTCTTGCTGACGGTTTGGTGATTAATTTACCGAGGAACCAAAATATGTAACATTGACTCTGAGCTTGTCACGATATAGAAACAAAGAAATTAAGATTTTTATGATAATTAGTTTATCACTTTTGCCTATATTGCTCATCCGTTTTGCAAAAGTCAATAGATACATAAATATATATATATTAATATTAAGCTACATTTCAATAAACGTTTATGTCATACAGAATGCGAAATAATGAGAAGAAGGGAGGGAAATAGCAAGGGATCGTGGATCAAGCAATCATAAAAATATCTTACAAGAGGTAAAGGGGAATATTAGTTATAAGAAATACCAGTTCCTTACATACTACTCTAAAGTAACTCCAGCTCATCAACGTACAGAAAAGACACAAAAAGAAATTAAAGTAAAGAATATTTAAGGACAAGATAGGAGCTACAGCCATATATCTGTCCACACTCACCCCGTAGGAACCTCTCTTCGAGGAAATGGGTTCAAAACCGTTATTTCCTGATGCAAAATGGGCTCTTGATCATCTGCTCTCAAAAATGTGATCGACCGACTTTCATTATACGTACTGCGTCCGTAAGCTTTCACTTTGAAAGAAAGAACAAATTGTGTTCCATTGTAGAAGAGGTCATCATCTTCTGCCTGTAAAAGGAAGTATCATATTTGATGGCTTTAATCAAAGATTAAATGCAAGATAAAGATCATGGAGAAAAAGAAGAGCAGGGATGGTGGTCTAAAGCCACAAGGTGTTTCTTTTGCAAGCTCAATATTATTTTGTTGAGGTTATTCTATGCTGTTTGCTTACCGATATGACAACATGTTGGAATTAAGAAAAAGCAGACTTACCTTGAAAGTTATCTTGACATTTCTCTTTCTTTGAAAAGGATCAGACTTGTACATATGTGTGGCTACTAAGTTCTTTATTATCAATTTATTTCGAACTGTGGTATTTGCAGTGCTTTCCTTAACTATTACACTTGGATAAACTAGTGCGCCATCTGAGTATGTGACCTGTTGAACACTGCACGGAATAAGTTGTTCTTTGATGCAGAGGACAATGATATCCCAACGAGTGGAATATGTTTCAATGTAGAGAGTGATAGTGACAAAGAAGTTGCTCCCAACCTGGACATGAGTTGGTGTTGCGATGCTCAGTGGCTTATTTCCTGGAAAAGAATTTACTTAATTAATCATTTTTCTGCCATAACCTAGCTGTTTCAACAG
This sequence comes from Chironex yamaguchii, assembly GCA_024741275.1. NCBI lineage: Eukaryota > Metazoa > Cnidaria > Cubozoa > Chirodropida > Chirodropidae > Chironex > Chironex yamaguchii. The sequence continues at coordinate 30,934 of JANTCA010035754.1, forward strand.
ATGCATTCTATTGCATATCTGAAAAGTACAAATCAATCACATTCCCAGTCTGGTATATATTGACATAACCTCCAGCTTAGCAACAAGTACCATACAAAAACTTTACAAAGACAGAATAGGCATTTTTCTTGCCTCACTGCTGGTTTGTTGTGATCATTTAAAAATGAATTATAAATCACTGGAACACTTTAATGTTGAAAAGTTTTATTTTATGATTTGATCAAACAATCAATCAATAATTTTAAAAAACGTGGAAGCGCCCTAAAATTCCACGGCTTTCCTACAAATGTAACAATCGACTTTCCATGGTCCTTTGTATTTAATCTGAGGTCTTCATATTCATATTCATGTTCATAACCATTAATCAATAAAAAAAAATTCATGTCAAGTATGTCCTTTAATTTGTATGAGCTACCTAACTGACTTGTTTTTCTACCCTCCTCAAAAAATATTTTGTTCAAAAGATTCTCCTTTAGGAAAAAGTATTGCATGCTGTCATTGCACTAAAAATATATTAGATATTATTGGAATGGTAAACGAAACATTAAAAATTATGCACTTTGCGATAAAAGAAATACCTGAAATTTCCATTATTCTGTAGCTAAAGACATGCTTATCAAAACTGGATGGGTGCTTTTACCAATTATCCATTTTGAGGAGTATTTTGGGATCTCGAAAACTCAATAACTGTCGGTATCTCCTCTGCGGCGGGGCAAATGTCATTTTGTTGAATTTAAAACTCTAGTTTGAAATTTGCATTTCAATTTTAATTTTAATGGGTATGAATCACTTTTAATTGATACAGGTTATCAGTAAAGATATAGTAATCAAGTGATCGGTTTTAAAGCACCAAGAAATCCCTAACACATGAAGAGCATCAATAATGTCTTCTCTGTGATCCTTCTTGTTATCAAAGCATACCTTCTAAGAGCAAGTTGCACTTGGTGCAAACTCTTCAACTGGATCAGCAAGCTCGACAGTGTGCCAGAATACTTAAAAATTCCATGTTGCAATATAAACTTCTGAAACGTGATTCAATTTACCATTTATTTTTCCTGAGTGAATCATACAAGAAAGCAAATTGAAAGACACAAGAACATGATTATTTTTCATGACAGTGCTCAGTTACATGGCATAGCACTTGCAGACACAGTTTCAAAACTGGAGGAAGAAGTTACTACCAGATCTCAATAAATGTATCGTTAGAAACTAAGGAAACTGGGAATGAATATTGATCTTAAAGATAACCACAGCACTGGCTTAAAAAAACAACTCCTGGTTCGTATGGAAGGTGTAGAAGCATATAACTAAGGCAAAGAAGTGAGATTAACTTTGAAAAGTGGTGATGGGAAGACATAAGGTTTGATTACGACGACGAAGGATATGTATTAACTAAAGCAGCAAAGATTATTTGAAGAGAAGTACTGAACCTTCACTCACAAACATTCAACGGGAGGTTTTCTACTGAAAGCAAAAATGATTCTGTCCCAGTGTCATTACAAGTATTATTTCATATGGTCTTACATTGTACAAATCGGCATGCATTCCTAAGAGTTGACGAGAACAAGGCAGATCTGTACAGCTCATTTTGCAATGTAGTTTATGAAATGTTGTCATCCAAAACATGGTTCACATTTGAGCAAGAGGTTATGGGAAACCAGCCTTCTGTTTTTTCAAGTGGAATCACACCATGTAGCCAAGAAGAAGCAGACACCAGAGTTAATTTGCGTGTTGCATCATGGCGAATAAGGGATTAGAAGATGTTGTTATACGTACTGTAGATACTGACGTCCTTGTGCTTGGAATAGAGCTGTTCTCTGAGCTAAAGCAAGCAGAAATTAAAGAACTATGGATCGATTTTGGTGTCGGAAAGAGCAGAAAATAGTTTGCCGTTCATTGTATCTTCAAATGGATTAGGGAGAACAAAGCAAAAGGAATGCTTTTCTATTATGCTTTTACAGGTTGTGACTAGGTCTACTTTTTCAGTTGTTGCACCAAAAAACTTTTAGGAAAGTATGGGATGTTTTTGAAAACGTGTTCTTGCATTTTGCAGACTTGAACGAGAATTCGAAACTTGTGAATGTTGAAAATTTCCCGTACAAAAGAACATCAAACTTGGAAAGAGTTAACGGATGTCGGAAAGAAGTCTTTTGCTCGGGAAGAACAATAGACAAAATTCCGTCGACAAAGAAAGCCTTAATAATGCATGTGCAAAGAACAGCATATGTGGTGGGTCATATCTGGAGTAATGCCTTAAATGCGACTCCAAATGCGCCAGTACGGGAAGATTGGGGCTGGATGATCAATGGGAAGGGACACTACCAACTACTCTGGATGAATATCACGAAAGCAACTATAGCCATTCGAGAATTGATCAAGTGTAAATGCAAGCAAAAGTTTTGTGACCGATGCAGGTGCTTTAAGGCAGACTTGTCCTGTACCGTTTTGTTAACAAATTTTTAGTTTTAATTTCATGTTTCATTTTCAACAATTTCAATACAACTCAGACGGTCATAACTGCAGGGTCACAGAAATGTCACTAGGGCAGGAAACTCAGACTCAGAGTTCTTGTTTTGCTTGTATAATTCCACCGCAAGGTAAAAATTGAGTTTCATGAATTCTGTTTACTATAGCATACTTTTTTGCTTGTATTGACTACAATACCGAGAAATGATTGCAAAATAGCATTGATGATAATCTATCTATATTATACAATTGTAAATACTAGAAGCACTCCGAGAAAACCCAGCCAAGCCAATATCATTATTCAATTAACAGGGCTTTCCCTTATTATTGTGGCAACTGGATTATCTCTCACTAGTACTGTGAAGGTTTCATTACCGAAAAAGTGATCCAGAATCCAGGATTTCATTCGAATCATCCCCTAAACGTAATGGGATATCCCTTTACTCAAGACTAATCGTTTAACTTTTTGTTCATGAGGAGTAGTTAAGTAAGTTTTGCGTAGTCCTGCTGACAGACAGACGCACGAACAAACAGACAAACAGACGGTGGTCCAGATCAAAAAACTAATCATCTTTATGTTTACCTATTTCTGATCTATCCTGAAAATTTCGTCAAATTCCTTCCATAACATTTTGAGTTATTTTGCTAACAAACAAAACAATAAAACAACCAACCAATAAACAAACCTAGATGAAAACATAACCTCCTTGGCGGACGCAATAAAGTTGTTACCTACCATGAATTTTTGGTCCTCCGTAGAACTCAATTCTCAAGCACTTTTGATTCACAAATCGGCGTATTATCACTCGTAAATGATTTGCATCAAATGGTGGATCCAGTAATTGTCGAGGTTGTATCACATTGCAAAAAAGACTACCGTCGATAACATATGAATGATTTGAGGCTACGTTCTGGGAATCAGTAAGAAAAAAACAACAAATCATCAATTATAAGGAAAACTCTAGATTTATCAATAATAGTTTTGTCTAATAACATATGCAACATAGAAAAGCTGGAAAGTAGGAGGAAGCCAGTGGACTAAGCTCTTAGACTATTCCTACCAATTTTGTTGGGTTTTTCATGAACTTCATGGGCCAAGTGTAGGAAGGACCAAGGGAACTTTAGGTTACTGTCTCTTATTGTTTTGTCATGGCACCTTAGCTACTTAGGTTCATTCTCGCTTCTTTGTGCTCACCTTAAAGTGCACCATGAGTTAACACTTTAATTTTCTGTTTCACCATTGATATATTTTGCCTTCCTCTCTTCCTCCTTTTGTCTAATCTCTAAGAGAATGTAATTGTAGTGTAGATCACACATGATAACCAAGTGCCCTATTTTAATTTGTTGCCCCCTTCCCCGTTCCCTTATCCCTTTCCTGTTCCTATGCTTACATCTTTCATAAGGTATCGTATACTCAAGATAAGCAAAGAAATAAAAAGCAAAAAGAAGAAAAGATCAGAGCAAAGGCTTCCACAAACGACAATGTTTCAAACAAATTTGCTGAAAGTGCTTTTACTGGTTGACAACTGAGTTTTTAAGGGAATGACCTATCGCGATGAAAAAGAACGAGGTAAAACTCTTTAAATTGAATAATTTTTAATCTATTCATGCATAATTACTACATGTCCATTGGAGTATTTTATCACCAACATCGTTTTGCCAATCGAAATCCTCATCACCGTCTTTATCGCCTGGAAAAAATTTCCTTTACACTGATTTTTTTTTCTGTCACACCAGCGAAAGCCATAAGGTGAGATCATGACAAGATCTAAAAAGCAGTTGCTTAAAACCAAGCTCTTCAACTATTATCAGGTTAATACCACCCCAGAAAATTTGGTCCCAATGTCTACCCTTACACCATTCACTTCAGAAATTCCGAGGGATACATTAGCAAAGGACCTAAGGCATTATAATGGGGGTGTAGGAAGTAAAAGGCTCTCGACGGAAAAAGCATTAAAATACTAATTAGTATTAATTAAAATATTTTACGGAACGAATTTTCTCAGGGATATCTCGATAACTGTAAGTTAAGATCATTGTATAACCGAGAAAGCTTAAAAAGAATTCAAATTCAATCATTGTTATTTGTCTTACCAACGAGTTACTATCCTTTGGTATTTTTGTTGCCCCTTTTCCCCCTAACCAAAACATCAATTCCATTGTTGTCACGGTATAGTGATGGGTGTAACAACCTATTGCTGTAAAAGCAACAAAACGGAAGACATTTTCGGTAAACAATTGAAAATAGCTAACAGTCTCTGCCTTAGAGGGTTGCCAGGAAAGAGTTTGACCTAGTCTTGGTAGTGTTGTCTTGTAAGATGACAGGTAAAAATTGGACCCAGATAACTTGTAAACGGAATCCTCGATACCCAAGTTGTCTTGGTATTCTAGAAACAACGAAAAGCTACCCAGTATTAGGAATAAGTGTTAAACTTTTGTTTATACTGAACATTAGGCCATGCTAAAAGTGATGCACAAACGTTTTACTGCTGCTTAAGTGCGTGTGTTTGCATTTACTGGTAATAAACATTAATATAAAAATGCATAATATGCATCACAAAGTTGTATGAAATCATAAACGAAAAAAAATCGATTGAACAAAGGTATCATAAACTATAAAGAACAAACCGTCTACGATATGTATCAATCAATGCAAAAACAAACTCCCACATTTTCGCAAGTTTAATTCAACGCAGCACTACATATAACAATGCAATAAGAAGCCAAGCAACCAAATGCAATGTGAAACCTACAAACATTAAAATATAACACAATTCAACACAATGCTGGTTAATAAAGTGCAAGCAAAGCAAAGAAGAGAAATGCAATGAAGTTCGAATCTGTGCAAATAAATGTAATAGAGTACGAAAAAAATCAATTCAATGCAAGAAAGTACAGTATCACAAAATAGACCAAAAAGTCGAGAAACTGCAATGAGGTGCAAGGCAATACTGTCCAATGAAATGAGAAGCATTGTAGTACATAAATAATACAGTACAATTCACGGGAAGAGGAATAAGCAAACTAATCGATTGTAACACAGTGCAGTCGATTAATACAATGCATTATTATAGAGTTCTGTGAAATTCCGTTTGATTCAACAAAAAACAAGTGAGATGCAAGAGATTCCAAATCCAGACAATGAAATGGAACACAGTCTGGTCTATTGTAATGTAATGTACATCAATATTGTGGGAACAAGAAGCATACAGTTGGAAAATCAGCTCATGAGCATTCAATGCAATGCAGTATAATTCACTCCATTGTGATGCTATCTAATACAGTACAATAGGTAAGAGCAAACTCGATGAAATAATAGAATGTGTCAACGAAACTGAAATGTCTTTTAGACTCTGCAAGCAGCATCAAAATAATCTCTGTAGAAATTGGTGTATTGGCAGGAAAACAAAGTTTTCCTAGGAAACGAAGTACAAGTACTGCGACGATAAACACATTGTAAGGAGAACACTCCAATAAAAAGGCCATAATCATTTCTTAACGTTTCGAAGACATTCCATTCTTCGTCATCAGAAATTGGTATTGAAATGAATTGAAGAGGTATTGACGGAATACAATAAAGAAGAATAACAAATTTTTAGTGAAAACAAGAATGTGAGAAGGCACAAGAAAAAAAACAAACAAAAACAAAAACAGACAAACAAATACAAAGAAAGCCAACATCAAAAAGCAAATAAAAATCAAAAACGAAAGGCCCAAGGGTAAATTATCAGAAAATAACTAAAGGAATAGAGGACTGTTGGGAGTTAAGAGAGGGGTGGTCACGTAAAATAAGTTTACTTTCATGAATAAGTAAATATTGTTGGGAGCTTTGTCCAGCACGGGGAAATCTTCCAGTGCTGCTGGGTGTCATGTTTCATTAACGTGGCTGTGGGACTCGTCTATATTTTTCGACCCACTTTATTAACACCTAAATGCTCCCTGGTGCGTGTAATTAAGTTGCGCGATGTTTTACCAAGGTAAGAGGCATGGCAGTCTGAACACTGAACTATCATCTCTGTTAACTTATGTAATCAGTTAAAGCTTCAAACTACTCGCATCGAAAAAACATTTTGATTTAGCTAATGGAGGTTCAGCGCAAAGCCTAGAAAATATGAACATTTTAGTACTTTTGGATGGCGTTGAAAAAGTCATTGACGTGTGAACTGTGTAAAATCCCTGTCCAGGACCTCATTCTCGGCGCTCCAAGGTTACCCGAGTTTAGTTTGTCATTGAATTTTGTTGCCTCAGTTAGCCAAACCATATCCAGTTGCAGCTTAATTAAAAATCTTTCTTCCAAAGTCACGTTTGTTCCCGAGATTTGGTCCGGAGGTCAAAATCGTGAAGAGAATTTCAGAACAGTTATTGACATCAGTGGATGGTGAAATTTTCAATTTGGCGACCTGTAAAGCAGTTTTCTGAACCCATAAATTTTGTTCTGGAGACGGGACGATAGATGAAGCCATTACAGTGTACTATTTGAGGAACGACATGAACATTTCTGTGGACCTCTCATGTGTTTTTGATTACCTTGCTTCTGTTCGTTCCTTCGATGTTTTTTTGCAAGACAGTGTTAGTTGTTTTTCTTTGCTACATGCTCTACTGATATTGGTGCAGTTGACAGGATGAAATTAGTTTTCGAAACGGATTTTTCTGCTTGGGAGGGGCCAAATTTCAGTACAAAATCATTGGCATCTGTTACTGATGGATAAAGCCATTACAGTGTACTATTTGAGGAACGACATGAACATTTGTATGTATCTCACATGTGTTATTGATTACCTTGCTTCTGTTCGTGCATTCGATGTTTTTTACAAGACAATGTTAGTTGTTCTTCTTTGTTACACATTCTACTGATACAAAATTAACACGGTTAAAGAAAATAGTATTTTACTCACCCTTTCTGCATCCGTAGAGCTCCAATCTGATATAGGGTCTTAATATATATGTAAGAGCAAATATCTTAATAACTATCCCATAAATAGGAGGTCGAAGATCAAACATTGATATTCCTTCCAGTGCCGACTGCATTTTGAATATCTTAAGGATCGAGTAAAATGTAAGTAAGGATTAGCTTTGCAAAAGGAGAGAAACTATGTTTACAGTTTTAGTTCAATAGACCGGCAGATTTAAAATAGTTTTCCCGTATGCAATAAAGATACTTTATAGGGCAGTACAAACTTCTGATTTTATACTAATTTGCGCGTCTCAAAGCTTGAAAGCGCGATGATGACATTGTTATATTGCACATGTCATATCCCACATTCCATACAGCGCATGCCACATCCTACACTGTACATCATACGTGTCACATCCCGCATTCCATATAACGCATGTCACATACTACACTCCACATCATATATGCCATATCCCGCATTCCATATAACGCATGTCACATACTACACGCTACATCATACATGCCATATCTCACATCAAATATCGCACATGTCACACATGCTTCATCATACAAACTACATAACACGAATCTACTCATACGTTGTCATATTCCACACAACTTGTAATACATGGCACGTATCGTTTTTCACGCTTCACATGTTGCCATACAGTCACTTGACAGAGAATAATAAGCTTTTTTCCTGTTCAGTATGGCATAGTATTTATAAATCTAACAATTCCTTTGGTATATACGAATAAGCTTTCAATCGTGTGCAAATAATATGGAATGAAAGAATGGCTTGTCATCAGCTGAATTGTGAGTGAAACTCTGTTTCACTACTTTCAGCAATACTCAATAGATGCTGGTGGAGTACGCTTGAAGAAAAGACACTCATCTGTTCTAAGATTCTGTTCCTGCTCAACATTTACACAACATCGTTAGGATGCCAGTACAGAGCCTGAAGAAACTCTGGGCTAGCAGAAAAAAGATAGACGCCTTTAAGATTGGTTATAGAGTATTGTAAAATGTGTGTTTATTACCATGACGTGCATATGATACAAACAAACATTTGTTTAATTTCTTACTTCTTGCGCAAAATTTACTAATTTCTCAAACGCCAGCCTACATGGGACTATTTGCTACAAGTTCGAGTATTCATTAAAGTCGTTGGCGTCAAAAGGACTGTAGAAACTGAGACAAAGAAAGGAACAGTAAAAAATGGTTATGAGCATTTGTGTGAAGATGTGAAAAAGAGACTACATTTGCAGTTACAAATTCAAGAGCAGAAAGACAGAGATAAAGAAAAAAGGGATAACAGGAATAATTGCGTCCAATTCATTCCTTTTTCTGAGTGGTTTATTGAAAGGGAAGAGAAGTGGTGAGCTAGCGTGTAATAGAGACGAAATAAAAAAGCACCAACGAGAGACATAAAGAAAGATAAATGTCTTTCCCAGTCATAGATGGTATCCCATACACTTCCTGTCTAGGTGTATTAATCTGAGAGACTTTAAATTGAAGGAGATTGAAGTGTTTGTGAGAAAATCACATTCTAATTGCTCACCTGGGCAAGATAGAAGTCATATAAAATACAAGTAATGCTTAAAATGTACCAACAGACAGTTCTCAATCTCAGAGACTGTGAAAGGCAATTACTAGGCGCTGGGCCAAAGCAGATCTGGAGATTGCGAAGGGAGAAATATCAACACAACTACGGCAGTTTAGGTGGATATCTCTTATTAACAATGATGGTAAGGTTTTCTTTGATATATTATGATGAATTGATGAAAATTTTACTAGTAAATAATTATATCAATTAAACAGTTTGAAAAGCAGGCATCCTAGGTGTGCCACGTTGTAGACAGCATGCAACAATATCATGAGATACTAATTTAAGAAAAAAACAAGGTTGACTTAGTCGTTGTCTTGCTAGATCTAGCCAAACGTTTAGCTCAGTTCTACATAAATTGATCGAATATGCCATAGAGATGTTCTGGATACTACTGGATGTCATATACATAATAATGGATCATTATAACACTTTCAGTACGCATTTCAGAGCAACCGAGCTGCATGCTGGCTGGCTGACGTTGAAGATAGAGATGTCTTCAAGGTGCAGAATCTCGGTTAACTGGTTCATGTTAGAGATGGAGGTAAAGACTTCAAAATGCCTCAAGCATAAAAGATACTACATGAACGAATATTACTGCTAACATGAACAATAGTTGCAATGGAAGAGGAACTGCAAAGATCAACTGTTAAAATAGACAAGAATCTGACTCAAACTAAAAAATCTCGAAATACCATCATTATCAAAGAGAGACAAAACGAGATGAAATACAGCATTGCTGGAAACACCGTGGTTGCAGTCTTTGAGCAAAAGGAAAGCGAAAGTGAGGGAAAGCGGAAGGAACAACTGAAGAACAAGTCACATACTTGTCACTACAAGTGACATTCAACTCAAGCTGACAATGAGGATTTCAGGAACAAGAAATTTAAACTATTTACAGAATTGTTACCTAAGGAGAAACGAGAAGCTGTAATAAACCAGATAATGAAAGAAGGGGAAGAAATATTACTGGTTGTGACTTGGGGACACTTAAAGTCTGAATGTAGAATTTGCATGTTTACATGTGCTTGTACTTGTGAAGACTATGTACAACAGTAAAATTTTTATCATGTACTATTGCAACTTTGTTAACAACAAAATACAGCAAAGAAAATAGTTTTAACATGGCGTTTGACTGCCGACTGTCTGGCAACTCGTCTACACACCAACTGTCCAAAAAATGTTTAAAGGAAGTTTTAAAGCAAGGTCAAAACACGTCATTATTGTAAATAGACAACTAACGGACCGTAACTCTTATCGTCTGCATACAGATTTCTTCTTGATGATGGCTGGTACGATGAAATGTTGAATTTAAATGTCATAGTTGTCATTTACATTGTAAGCAATAAAGGAACAATCCAATAAAGATATCTCGGGATACACTTACCTTCGAACGTGTGTATGCCTCCTCTACGTAATCATAAAAGTGACGGCCTGTGGTAGTATATGCTATTCTAAAGGATGTTACAGTACCCCTGGAACCTAGAAATCCTTGTACAGCAAGACCATTAATAGTTGATGTATACTCCAAGGAGATAGAGAGATAGCATGACGCAGTGGTTCTGAGATAAAATGCATTGTGGGAGTGCAGTCTGCCGGAATAGCTTGGATTGCTTGATGTTGCGCAACTGCCACGTACATGAGAGTTTTTAATCTTCTTGGCATCAGATTTTTTTGAATATTGCAATGCAAATGGTGAATAACATGCTAAAAAAATTAAAATTCAATGTTAAATTGGGTAAGGTTATGATTGACAAAAATGGCAGCTTACTCAAAATCCAAAAGTAAAAAGGACACAAATATTAACAAGCAAAGTAAACGAGAAGGTAAATTGAATTTGAAAGGAAACATTTTTAACGGATCCATGTGTAAATTTGGAGGTATGAAATGCTTCAAGTTGCTTCTATATGAAAAAGAGCAAAGGAAAATTATCTCCAGCATAAGCATAAAAAGGCCTCTTCATAACTAGCACGAGCAGTAAAATAGGATCAATTTTCCATAAGCCCATGCTTTTATAGCATAAGAAACTTGGACAATTTATGACCAAATGTTTTCTACTTTATTTCTTTTATTTCTCGTAAGCGACATGGCTGACAAACATTATCAGGTTAAAACGTGCCTGTTTTGGTAAACTCAAGTTTTACTCATTGATAAAAACTAAAAGACTACAATGAGAACCAATCGGATCTACTTACATAAACATAAACAGTTCTAAGATGACTCGTAAGCCTATTGTTGACACCATCGGATAGAACACAGGATCTGCTATCAGGTAAAATTAATATCTAACATTTAGAGATTTTTAAGAAAAAATGAATACTGAATTTCAAAACGTCATGACATTGCATGTTGTAAATGAATTGACGCTAAATATAGTAAAAACAAATTTCTTTTATTAATCTTCCCAGAGTATGAAACGTCAGAAAGGAAAGTATATGTATTTGGCAACCTATTTATACAAAACATGTAGCAAAACTAGTCAATCATAAACAAGAAAGGAAACAAAGAAAGAGAAAATCAAGAAAAAAAAACATTATTGAAAGAGTCCAAGTGAAAAAACGAACTCTTTCTGCCTACAGAGTACTGGTTTTGTTGTTTTAATGT
>JANTCA010035755.1:0-20564 GCA_024741275.1 Chironex yamaguchii
AAATAATGGTTGGTTTGGTAGATTGTTCCCTACACTAGAAAAGCAAGATACCTGTCCAGAAATGTTTTTTAACCTACTTGATGGAGCTGGCAAAGCAAGGTATCTGTTTTGATGATGAAGTTATCGACTTGTCGGAGTTTGGCAAGAAAGGTGTCTGTCCTCATGGTAAAATTATCGACTTGTCGGATTTTGGCAAGCAAGGTGTCTGTCCTGATGATAAATTATCGACGTGTCGGAGTTTGGCAAGCAAGGTGTCTGTCCAGGCGAAATATATTATCAACTTGTAGGAGTTTGGCAAGCAAGGTGTCTGTCCAAGTGAAATGTGTTATCTACTTGCTGGAGTTTGGCAAGCAAGGTGTCTGTCCTGATGATAAATTATCGACTTGTCGGAGTTTGGCAAGCAAGATATCTGTCCAGACGTAAGATCTATTTTTGCACACAGGACATGATTTTGCCTTACTTCACGAAAAAATGATGTTGCAGTATAATATGGAAAATCAAATTAGTACAAGGTTACCAAAAGCTAAAGACAAAAAGTCCTTACCAAAATCAAATTAAATATTACTAATCTATTGTAAAATATTGAAATTTTAACCTAACTGCCCTACTGCTTTTGACCTTGAATGTCTTAGTCCAATCGTATATCTAATAGCGGCGATGGATCGTTGCGTCCTTCAAAAGGCGGTAGAGGTACGCAATTTATATTGTACGTCGATAATGCATATTGTTTACTATACTATTTCATACGTTTTACAAACTGTCATTCTTAGTCAAAAGCGTTTTGGTCGTTCTATTTTATCTAATGACGTTGATGAAGATTTTAATGAGATTTTGAAAGCGAGGATAAACGCTAATTGCAAAAATTGATACAAACAACTGTTGTTTTTCGCGCCAATTATGGCAATCCCATAGAAACATTTAGAATTAATCGCACGCATTACTCTCCTGATGTTTCCAGTATTATTGATGGAAAACAGTCAGTATAAAAACCATATTAAGTGTCATTTGTAGATTAAAACATAATCACCAATATTTTGTTTCGGGATACAAGTCTTTTCTCTACTCTTTTAACATATACCTCTGGTGGTATGATTTTTGAAATGCAGTGTACAGATGGTCACTTGAAGCAGCGTTCCCTTCTGTGCCTTAGGCATTGGCATCAAATGCTATTTTCTTTAACTTTTAAGTGACCATTTTTTCACTGTGTAATACGTTACCGCCATACTTGACAGCATTGCAAACTCTAAATGCTTTGGAGTACTAATGACTAATACATCAAAGTATCCGAAATTCAATCGTGTTTATACTTAGACATATAGACGAAATTCGATTCTAGAACTTTATCACAGTTAATTAAAACACAGTTTTTCTGTCTTGTGGTAGATTAAAAGATTGACTCATATTTTTCCTGTTATCACTTGCATTCGCTTCGAGTTACATATACAGTGAAATTACTTTTCCGCCTTAAGTTCGATAAAAGAGTATCTTGTATCATACTAAAGGCGAGAGATATAGATTGAAAAAGACTACAGAGGCGTCTCTCTTGTACTGATCAGAAAATACCGTAGTTTGTTCGTATGTTATTCTTTGTAACGTAATTCAAATACTTAGGTAATTACGTAAAGAAGTAAGGGAGAGATAGAAAGAAGAGACGGACAGAAAGGGAGAGGCAGAAGGACAGAGAATAGACAGAGATAAAAAGAGAAAGAGATTTTAATCTAATTACAATGGTTACCATGAAACTGCTATTTTTGTTATGTACGTCTCAGATCACAAATATTTGACACGGCAGCCACTATAAAGCCTCTTCTGTGTACGCCATTCATTTGATATCCGGTATAGAAATAGCCCCAATATACCACCATAGTCATAGCCATCATTTTCATCACCATTATAATCAGGGTGTCATCTATTATTTTTCGGTATAAAAGAGCCATGAAAATTGGCTTTGACCACATTGATTTGGATTAGATTCCATTAATCCCGTTCACTGTAATGATCTTTATATTGCTTGGTACCAAGTCTTCCCCTGCATCTTGCTCTTAATTTTTGTGCTTTTTAAAATGATTTCTTCAGTGTCACGTTAATTGTTGTGTCCTCCGTATTTTGTTTATTTCCCTGTGATTACTTTCAAGTAATCTTTTAACGTTTTCCTGCAACTTCATTATTCGCTTTTATCGTCGCCTGTGAAACATAAGCGATTTCCTCTTTTAAATCATGCTTAGAGGACTTCTAGTTGTTGAACATTTTTCTTTTTTAGACCCAGCAAAGGACATTGAGAAAACTTAGGTTAGCAAGATCAAATATTCGCGAATGGATGTTATGTTTTCCTTTAAAGTGGACCTACACCTTCTTCATTTTTCACGAGTATTTTGTAATGAATTGAAAATGACTAAAATCTGAAAACAGAATTGAAATTGGTCAAACGGTTTTCTTTTTATAAGCATTTAGATTACATAAAATCTATTGTTCTAATCAAGCAATAGTTTTCACGACCGCGTCTTTTAGATAGACTGGGCTCTAGTTCGTGTGACGTCTAAGCAAGAACAGGCGAAATTTTCTATAACAAATTCTCATAGAAAAATTCATAAACGACCGGAATTCTGTAGGAATTTTTTCCTGAGAAAAGAAGATGCCAATTAGATGCAAAGTGTCTGGTTCCAGCCGTACTGCAAATGTTGAAAAAGGGATTATTTGACACAGGATTCCATTTTACGGAGACAATTGACCTGAGGCCATAAAAAGGAGAAGAAGATGGGTCGATTTTGTGAAATTGAAAAGGGTATGGACAGGCACCAAAGGGGCTACGACTTGCTCCAGGCATTTCACTCCAGACAGCTTCAAACGTAGGTTTCACAATCTACCAGGACAAGAAAAGCCCTGTATGCCAAGGCTTACTGAAGATGATTTTGGATGCGCGGCTTTTCCGACAATCATTCATCCTCAATCAAATGATGATGAGTCTGAAAATGAAGCAGGGCAGCAACTACTACAGAAGAGGAAACATGACCGATCAAGAAAAATGGTAATTACAAATTGGATCATTTGATATGAAAATATACATACATTTTTCTAATGCTCATTGTGTGTACCTTATGAAAAATTGTTTTCTCTTCATCATTCGTAGCTAGTCAAGGATGCCATTCAAGAAAAAGAAGTGAATGAGCATAAGGGTGATATGTATGACATGGATGATGCCCAAGCATGCACTGCAAAGGAGGATAACATCACTGAATTGACACAGGTGACATTCTCATTATCATAATTCAACATCATGCTTTCAAATTCTCTTTTACCAAACAGATGCACCGAAATTTGAATCTGGTGTTACAGATCTTTGTAACATCTCAATTTAGTGAATTTAGAACCAATATTTTGACAGGGTTTCACAGGTTTACCATCTCTCTTTTGCTCCCCTCGTTACCTTTGAAATAAAGAGTGCTTATAACATTTAATATGTCCTTCCTTTTGGGGGTAAAGAATCCAAATACAAATATGCCTTTTCATTCCTATTCTTGAATGTCTCTACCACGAAAGCCCTTGTCAGAAATGAAAAAAATGCCACATTGTAGAGTTTGTGGGAGAGCTATGAAGAGTCATAAACACCATAAAGAATGTCAAACCAATCTTTAGAGCAACAGGCATAGGCCAGTGCACTATGTTTATGCACTCTGTTTATACTAAGAAATTTGTGCTGTTTTTAGAATGATATATATCTTTCTACTATTTATAGCATGTTGGGTTCTGACATATTTCTGTATCTTGTAATTTACAATGTACTGCAATTCAAAGGAAAACAACATGTATGAAGAGGATTGTGTAGACCAATTATTTCATGTTTATAAATAGTATTGACTGTAAGGCCAGTATACATGTTTCATATTCGTCAAAAAAGCCTGTAGTACATCCGGGGACATGAAAAGCATTTCTGAAGTGGTATCCTTCTCATCCCTAGCCTTCAATGTATGAGGCGACTGAATCCTCTGTAAGCAACAGCACGTAGAAATTTTCAGGAAAAAAAGATAGTCATTTCTTTGTAAATGTTCCTTCTGCCTTAATACTACAGTGGTCGGTGAGCAAATGAATTATACTTCTTTACTTAGCTATGTTAGAGAGACATGTAAGAAGAACCATACTTATGTCATACAAGTGAGAAGATAGTCAATTTCTGCAAACAGTATTGTGATTTTGAAATGATTTCAGTAACTTCCAAAAGGTGATCATGGCAAAAATGTTGCTGCTCAGACAGAAATTATTTACACAGACAGCCCCGAACCTCCAGGGTGCATGGGAACTAATATATACATATTCCATCAAAAAAGATACTACCTGTTTTCTCCCCCCAATTTGGTCATATTTCTGACCCACTCTAGTCTTGTACTTGTCAACAGCAAGCCTCAGGCTCCACTTGCTCTGACAAACTTCACTGAAACTGGGATGTTTTGTGACACATTGTAACATTTGATTGCCAGTATGCCTTTTAACATCTTCAGACACTAAGGCCTGTAGACATCCTTCTACTTCATGGCAACAGAGACATTCTTTTGTATTACTAAGACTATCCACAGTGCAAGAACCACATTCACACCTTACGGTATAAAATGACAATTTTTATAAAATTAGCAAAATTGTAAGATGCAATAACAGTGGTAAAATTTATTGCTTAAAATTTATGCATTCACTTTAAATGGCATATTGAAGCTCGGTCAGTAATGAGTGAAGAAAATCATGAGTTGTGAGGAGTCACTAACACTTTTGTTACAGTACATAGAGTACATATAGTATATATAGTAGACATACATTAAATGTACTATGATTTAGTTTCAGTAGTGCCCTTACTTGATTCAGAAAGAAAACATGTAGAACCAATGATCAAATAGAGCATAACTAGTATACAAACCAAATATCATAACCCATTTATTATAAGGTATTTCCTAAGGAACCGCTGACAATGGCTTGACTACCATCTATAAGGCATTTCCTAAGCCTACATTCCAGTGACATCTGAGAGCTGTTACTGCTATCAGAATCCGAAGTAGCCATCGCTAAATAACTTCTGTTAACTTGTAGATTCACCGTCTTACCTTTTTTTACAAATTTATCGGTTCCTGCTCAGACGTCAGATTTTCACTCGAACCCAGCCCCCTTAGTGCGAGCTCCTGCTGAAAAAAACTAAATTTTTCGGGACGTTCTACGCACTTTTGGCCACAGAAAACAGAAAAATAACATCGAGAATTGATTTCTACGACCCCAATTTACCCAAACAACTTAAAAATGAAAAAGGTGTAGGTCCACTTTAAGGTTGTCAAGTCTGAAATAATATTGTGTTTAATATTTAGGAGTCTTCATTGTCACAACTGCTGCTATAAATAGCACCAGGTATGAAGAAATCGCAGTGGGGACTTAAGCCAAAATGTTCTCCTAATAAAAGTCCAAGACACCTTATATTTCTGCTTCCTTTGTATAGCTATGAGATATTTTGGCACAGTAACCAACTAAACCAGGCAATCTTTTGCGAATGAGGCAACCTGACTATTTGCTTTTTGAAAGATATAAGTTTGTTATTGTTAATATTATGACGGAGAACGCGATATTGGTGTACCAATCTTCATATGATGGGTAAGTTACCTCTTGACTTTGGCAGAGCTCTAAGTAACATTTGTGATGATTCCAGCGTAATTCTCAACGGCCAAATCAAAGAATGAGAGCAACCCTGCTGCAACAATGGCAATCTTATATTGGAAAACGTGAATTCAAATTTCAATCACGTTGGTTTGATGAATATTCATGGCTTGAATATCCAGTGAAGAAGGAAGCTTTATTCTATTTTTACTGCAAACGCTTTGGAAAATTAGATAAGCCTTTCGTTGCTCTTAGGGAAGGAGCTCTAAGAGATTGAAATTGTAGCCAATTAAATTTTTTGTAGCTCATCAATTACAATTGTTACAAAAATCATTGATGACACAATATTAAAAATTTTTGGCTCTTAAGCTTTCTTTAGATTTTTACTAAAACTGAACGCAAGGTGGAATTGCCTTACGTTTGTAAGGGATCTAATGATTGATTTGCAAGGAATGCATCAACAAAATGTAATTTACAAATCTTTCTAGATTAGTAAAAGGTAATTTGGCCTTGCGCGATTATAGTAGTCCTGACTGCTTTTGAGTTGGCAGTTTGGAAGCCGCATTCATAAAGGATGAGGTCAGGCAGTGGAAAAATGTAAGTGAAGCTAATGGAAAATTTCCAAAGCATTCAACGTCAAGAATGCATCTTTTGTTAATGGAACGCCTGCGGTAGTGTCTCTGTTGATGTGCAACTTGTTGGAGCATTCGAGGCTCCCATAGAATGAAAGGAAAAAGAAACAGAAGAGAATCATTCCATAGCAAGAGTCTTATTCGATGTTATAAGACATTTGGCAAGGCAGAATAATGCTTTCCGAGGACACAATCAGATGATTCTCAAAAATGTGGTAACTTTCTTGAAGAGCTCCATTTCCTGGCAAAATATCACCAAACACTTCAGAAATGGATACAGCAACATCCACAGAACCTAACGCACTTCTCGCCAAAAACTCAAAATGAGGTGATTGCCATTCTAAGCCATGTGATAACAGAAACCATTCAGCAAGAAGTCACAAGTCCAAAACCCTTTTCTATTGACTTCGAAGAACTAATGTCACATAAGCAAGCATTTATTTCTGTTGTCGTGAGATATTTTCATGATTTTGGGAATGATGCATTAAGTTGGAACGTATTGAAGGCCTAAAAGGAAAAAATCTTGTGGAAATCATAATTTCCATTCTTGAAGAAATGAATTGACCTATTTCAAATTTAGTGGGCAAAGGATTTGATGGTGCCAGGAATATGTCTGGGAAAGACAATGGTGTGCAACAACGTCTGAAAGAGGCTGGTGCAGCAAAATTGATTTATTTCCATTGTTTCGCATGTAGGCTTATTTAGTGCTTGAAAAAAGTGTGGAAACGATTACTGTTGCCAATGATATTTTTAACACTATTGGCTCTGTGTACAGATATATGGAAGGCTCTCCGCAAAGACATGCAGTGCATGAAAAGAAACTGATGGAAGCTGGCATTTTGAAAGGAAAATCAGCTTTTGCACTTTTTTCTGACACACGATGGGCCGCAAAATACGATAACCCTGACACGATTGTCAACGATTTACCAGCAGTTATGAAAATGCCTGCGGAAATTTCAACAGACGAATAATCAGTTGATTATAATTTTCTTCTGAGGATTAACAAAACAAGTTTTATTGTAGCTTGTGTTATCCTGCAAAAGTGTTTTTCGTTATGCAAATATATTTTTGAATATCTCCAATGTAAGAAAATTGGTCTTGTGTTGGCTGTCTGTGGTATTCAGTCTTTAGTAAAGTCCCTCCAATCGTTGAGAAATGGTCAGAAAATGGAAACGTTTATTCAAGAAACAGCCAAATATTGTAAGTCTTCAAAATTGAACTTGCATCCCTTCGAACCTGTAAGCGCCTCCACGCGCAAACGTACGATTCTTGCTCATTTCCATGATGGCTCCGATAATTTGTACGCTGAAGATTGTTCTCTGCAAGAAAAAGGATCAGATAAGTCCGAAAACCAGGAAGGTCAACTTAGACAAGCATTTTATTTTCCTTTCTTAGATCAACTTATCAATGAACTTGACAAAAGATTTTCTGCATAGGCTTGTGAAATTGCTTGCTAGCACTTTTAATCCAGCCAAGGTAAGTGTAGGGGATGCTGAAAATTTAAAGACGCTTGCTGCTTTTTACGGCATTGATAGTGAGAGAGGTAGCAATCAATTTAGTTTGTTTGCACTTTCCAATGAGGTGAATAACTGGAAAGAAGAGTATTCAGTTTATCTGCAGGAAAAGGAAAAGGCGGGGACTGACAAATCAATGAAAATGCCACAGCCATGGCTTTGCCTTCCTACGCTTCTCCAAACATTCATCACTAGTGGAATGTCCTCTCTGTTTCTGGAACTATTTCTTCTCGTCGAAATAATTTCAAATTTGCCAGTTATGATTGCATCTTGTGAAAGAGCGCATAGTAAAGGCAAAATGGTCACAATTATTTGAGAGTTGTAATGTCACATGATAGATTAGAAAACTTGATGAAGATTAGCATTGGTGACAAAATAGAACTTGAAAAACTATGTTAAACGTTTTCAGAACAAGTAAAGATAGAAAACCTGCCCTATGATTTGCTCTTGTGCCTTTCTTTCTGTTAAATAAGGTACTCTATTTAGTCAATCGGGGCAAAATGAGACACTTAAAACTAAAATTTTTACCACTTTAGCTTACAAAATGAACCAAGAACGATCATTTTCCAATGGTGTAGGCTGATGATGAAATGGATTTCCTGATAACTTGGGATACATGTTGCGACATTGATAAAATCATTTTTAACAACAGTTTTCCACATTAGAAGAGCATCAGATAGGGAAAGAATAAACAAGTTCAACTTACATTTATCTCGACAACTCATCAAATGCACACCAACCATCAAAAGATTGGCAAAGATCATCCTGGAGATTTCAGTTCCAATTGTCTGTAATTACGTTAAGCAACTTTAACTGCGCATATGAGGCAGGACTTTGCTATCAGAGCTGACAGTGTCCCATTTTGCCCTATGTCGCATTATACCCCGAACCAACCGAACTAAATATTTCTCATTCTTATGAAACCTTATAAATGAATATGATCACTGAGAAACCAATGAATAATGTAAAGTATAAGAATATTCATACAGGGAAGTTGCAAGTGCACTGTTACGTGGTTATAAAGTGTTCATAGTTGATGAAACATATCTGTGTTGCTATTTTATAATTACATTGTTCAAGCAAACCATGTAGATAATCATTTTAGAGTGTCATTACCATCACAGAGTGTCATTACCATATATGACGAAACTGAGCAACAATTTCAATGAATTCTTAACACTAGTGGTGGAACACTTCCTCAGGGTACGCAAAGAATTTGTTGACTAATGTTTGCATGTTTGCTGACTCATGCAAGTTTAAAAATCAAAGATGCAATCTAATAATCTAAGGATGTGATTTAATTTATAATTTCTGTACATTTCTCCTGTTCTCTGGTTGTTGTTTTGAGTCACGAAACCACTCCCAAATTACAATGCATTGTGGCATACTGACGTCAAGAAACTTTCCGTCAAATTCAAACAGCATAACATTGTCGTAGTTTAATTCTCTTAATTCAAAACAAATGCCCACACTTTTGTCCATACATGTTAATCTACCCATGAAATGTACTGAACAAGTCATATTTTGAACTAAAAGATGAAACAGATGTCATGGAGCCCAAGAAGGTAAGGTTGTGCATCACGGCTTTCTCCACGAAAAAAAAGTTATGGAATGTATTGGATTTCCTACTCCATGTCGACACTTAACTACCAGGACTGGAAAAGAACAATTACTTTGTACGAGTAACCGTTTGTTTTAAATTGACCTCATGAAAAGTACGTTTTTCTATTTTTCCCCAAATTGTGGAAGGTGTAGTTAGCAAGCAATTCACGACAAAGCCATTTTTTCGCCGAAACATGTTTTCCAAAATGAAATATGTGAATAACATTTTGTATAGGACACAAGACCTATAAATTGCTTCCTGTGCATCTTAAATATTATCTAACGTGTTTTATAAATGATCTGATGTGTTTGACAGATCACATATGTGACATATTACGTTTGATGAAGGATATGTCTTTACAGACTCCCTAAAATGGTCTAGTACATTTTAAGGATCACCAAATACATGAATGATCTGATGCGTTTTACAGATCACTTCATGCGTTTTATAAATATATCTGGTACAGTATAAACATTGGCGCCGGCTATGTGGGGGCTTGAGGAAACGAGCCACTTCTGAGAAATGCTACCGGGAGTCTCAGGCCCCGTAAAAATTTTCTAAGCAAGCCGTGTAGGAGGCCTAATAATTTGTGGATTGCTTTTGTAAAGAAACATTTGACTGTGTGGCTTTTGCTTCCATTGATTGTCACTGTTATATTTGCAGACCCAAGAGGGGCATGATATTGCAGTGAACTCCTAACATGTTGTTACATTTGTTTTATTCCCACCGTATCTCATTTGGGATCTTAGTTATCTCAGAATCTTCTTTGTCTATTTCATAATACATACAAATATGATCATATGCACACGTCTGTATTTCTGACCTTCAATATTTGATAGTCATAACAATATATGTATAGGTATGAAATCATTGAGCCTATTTAAAGAACTATTTTAAACTGTTTTGTTCCTCCCAGACAACCAGAAAAATGTTTAGAGGATGTAGTTATGCAAATTATGGCATATTCTGTTGTGTTTCTTCTGTTCAATATTAAAATTACCTTCAATGTATCCATTCAATATCTCTTTAAGTATAATAATGTAGCGGACAGTTTGCCTTTGTTTGTGCTTACTGCCTTGTCTTGATAAAAATCGCAGTTTATGTTGAGGTATATCTTGATGACTTGGATGTTCCCCTACGACCAGTGCTGCTCTGACCTGTTTTGGTGCCTGCAATTTCACTACCGACGTCTGTATACCACGATACCACAAGACAAGGGATTCTTTGGCAATATTTTCAGGTTTTGTTATTGAAAGTAAGCCATTGTAAGCTGGTGCTACGCAGAACTTATGAAAACACCTAAGAGCAGCATGATGAAAGTATGATATTGCATGTCAACTTAGTATATCTGCATCTAAGACCCCGTTTACACCATGTTGGTAGCATGCCGGTATGATATGACACCAGCATTGAATAATTAGTGAGTGCTGTTAACCTCAAAAATGCTGTGGGTGTTGTTAACCATATGCCGATATTCTTTTCCAGCTATGTTACCACATTTCATGCACCTATGTTGCCACCCTTGCCACAAATCTGGCAATGTCCTGTGTGTGTGTGTGTGTGTGTGGCCGGGGGGACTGGCTTTGTGCAAACAGTACATGGGATTATTGCAGGCATTTATCACTGGATTTGTCAATAGTGGTCATGCCTCCAGTACAGGGGAAGCATACAGTGCTTATAAAGACTGATCCCCATGCTGTAGTTTTTTGCTATAATATCAACTGATTGCACATTAACCAGACACAGTGCTCCCTGAGGACCATTTGATGTCTCAATCTTTTTCAAGTAGTCTGAATAAATAGTCACCGTTTGTAGACAGCACTGGGATAAAATTGAACCATGTTGAAACAAAAAAAAGGCAATGATTGGGAGAAAAAAAGTATTCTCTTTGCATTTGTTTTACGTTATTACATCATTTCTCATAAGACAGCAAGGTGTTTGTGAAGCATAAGAGTATTAATGGTCAAGCCATGAAACCCTGCAAGTGCAGTTTCTCTCATGGCTATCATCAGCTCCAACTTCTTCAACAAAACACTGTTGCTTTAAAGTCAATCAACGTACATCAAAAAACAGAGGGGACCTCCTTTACATGTCTCTCACAAGATGGATATTTTTTGTCTTCGACATAAGGATAAATATGTGTAGTGAGTACGAGTGCAGTGCCTCACAAATTCAAATGCTGATCTGGCCAAACTAACACAATTTTTCAACTAGATGGCCTTGCTATATTCTGATTGTCACATGGTTATCATTCTACCCTAGTTATACGTACATTGTGAAAGTAGCCCATGTTTAAATGCAGCTATAAAACCTGAGACTGAAATAACTCATGCAATGATTCTTTACAATTATGTAGCACACTTGGTTTAAAATGATATATATTGTCTTTCCCGGCATAACCTCTGCTGTATAATGCACATACGTATCATCACGCAACTTCATCAATACCAATTATAACATGGCCAAGGCAGAACTAAAACAATTCCAATACAAAACAATCAAGTTCATTTCAATCATTAATTTTTTGCTTGAGAAAAAGTTGTCAACAAACGAGTTCTGCGCTAGATAACACAGGTAAGTTAAAATAGAGCAAAAGGGGGAGGGGTTCTAATACAATGATCACTTGTTCCAGTTTCCCATACCCATTAGCCAAGATCATAACAATAGTCAACAGTCCACATTATCAACAGCTGCACTTATTGGGCTACAGAGGAATTAATAAAAATCTTTATCAAATCATATTGTTTATATATAAATATTCAACAATGCCCTCTAAATCCCACAAATGACATCACTCCTCAAGGTGACTGTCCTATTGTGGGGGTTTGGATCACAATGTTGCTGTTTTCTGTGATCATTCTGCTTTGATCCGTTGCTTTACTTCTTGACTGTTGGATACTTCAACTTCCTTTGAATAGCCCTCTGGAATGATAAATTCTTTTTCCCCGTCCTATCAAGATGAAAGGATGTTTGTATTTTAAACAAACAAAATATATTATGTCAATGAAAAAGCCAAAACAGTTGCCATCGGAAATGGTTTCCTAAACGTCACTGTTAAGCAGTGTAAGCCATGTAAGGTAGCAGTTAAGGTCTACGGGGCCAAGAATGACATTAACAGAAGCAGAAGTGCATTGTTATGACTAAGAGTCAGAGTACAGGAACGAAAAAGAAAAGCAGCCTGTAGACCATCTCAGAAAACAGCAATTATATTTGAATTATATTCTCAGCGAACTAGCCTTCAAGCCCATATAACACGTTGCACATTGAACTCTGCTCAAAATGTTACCGCGTCTAGGGAAATCGACAAAGCTATTACTTTGCCAAGCGAATCCGCTCACTGGGAATTTGGAATGTTCATAGTGTGAACAAAGTGTAGACCTAGGAAAGCGAATTTACCTGCTGACCAACTTACCCATTCTCATATTGACATTTGTATTATTACTGAATCTCGTTGGACAGAATATGGCGAATCCCTAATTCTCGATTCAAATGATAATCGTTCTTACAAACTATTTTATTCTGGTGGATATACGCATCACTGTTGTGTGGCCTTTGCCGTGAAGTTAAAGTACCCGACGGACAGTGCACCTGCTCTCATGTATCCTCGAAATTTCCAGGGGGGATGCCATCGTCGCTGGGAGTGATTTTAATGCTGAAAGCAGATGTGGCAATGCGGCTTCTCGTGATGTTATGGGATCGTTTAGTTATGGCCAACTCAATGATAATAGACTAAGGATGATGTCGTTTGCCTCTGCCCATCACTTGATCTACTGTAACAACACGTGGTTTCGATACAAAGCCTGCTATTAGGCTACCTTGCAATGTCAAACAGCTGGATCATATTTTGAGTAATGCGATGCGATCCATGGTTGGGAATGTGCGCATGCTAACCCACGCGAGTATCAGGCCCGACCATAGTTGGTGCTTGCGAAGCTACGAATCCATCTCACAATTCAGAGAAAAGTCAGACGACCAGTTCAGCGATATGTGGAGCTCCTGGCTGACGAAAACCACCGCGTCACTTTCAATTCAAAAGTAACGAGCCGTTGCAAAGTTTTCACTCCTCAAATTGGCGATGATGTGGACGAAAATTGGTCCAGCTGCGCTGACCGAAGTCTACTCTGTTAGATGTAGTAGGAAGTACATGTAGTAGGATCTCTGAAGAAACACTCCGCCTTGTTGAGCGGCGCAGGACCACAACCCACAGGCCAGGCAGAAGTGCCCTGTCCCGCCATTCAACAGTCGCTCAAGGAAGATGAAAAAGCCTATCCGAATAAGCGCACTGCGGAAATGTAGGAAGCAGCAGATTGCCTCTCTGTTAAAAATGATAAAGGACTTTCCTGACCAAAAGAACGTGGCCTGCCATCAACCCTAAATGACTCACTCGGAAATCCCGTCAACTCGTTGATGACCAAATGTATACGCTAAGGCGCTGTATCCAACGAAGGTTATGGCACAGACAACTGATGGTTGTCTGTTTTATCGATTTTGCAGAAGCCTTTTAAGTGTTGATCTTCCCGCAATGTGGAGTGTTCTAAGGTACCGTGGTATTCCGCTCATTTTCACAGAAATCCTCCAACACATATATAAAGGTCTGACTTCGAGCGTCGGATGCAACTCAGGCTTGTCGCAATCTTTCCCCATAACAATGAGACGTAGGCAAGGCTGTGTTCTGCCCCCGATGCTGTTCAGTATCTGACGACATCGATGCCCGTGTGGACAAGGCGGCTTGCATGTTCGGGCAGCTGAGAAAGCATGTTTTTAGCAGAGGCGACCTCTCGATCACGCTTAGCATGAAGATCTATAATGCTGCTGTAACCCCCGTCCTGCTGTACGCAAGCCGAAACGTGGTCATTCACAAGAGCAAACATTTTCAAACTGGAACCGTTTCAAATGTTATTGCTCTGCTGCATCTTGGTGTGAGCCTGATCATGGAGTGCTGCTGCAATAAAGCAATTGTTGAGGCAATGATATAAAAAGATCATTTACGTTGGCTGGACCACGTAGCCAGAATGGACCCTACTCGGATCTGTCATGCAAGTTGGAGGAACCCAAAGCCACCAGAATGATGCTGGGATACGTTAGTTGACAAAGATCTACACCACGTCAAGAACACCTACGGCTCAGTCGCATGGACTAACAACTTCTTCAACATCGTCTCAAATCTGGCTAAGGACCAGAGGCAATGGCGGCACATCATACAGGGCAGCCAACAGAAGGGTGACGTCCTGCTCTTGAGTCAAAGTTACAATATTTCTATTGCAATCAAACTTTTAAAGTTTTTGGCTGCATCTAGAAATCTTAGCAAATAATATTTCTTCAAACAAGTTAATCAACTAGTAAACATGTAATGCAATGCATTCACACAATGCTGTTTTTTTAACCTATGGATTTAAGTTGCCGAGACAATAAAAATGAAACTATTAGCATGTGTGCTACCTGATATGCTATTGTAATGCTTGAACAATTTGAAATGTCCTCTGCAACGGACAAAAATTATTTTCAGGTTGGTGAACACCCTTAGAAACACATTTTATGGTAATCATACTCAACGTTATTGCTACAATTGGGTCAGGTTCCTGTTGGTCCTTGCAAGATACATTACAGATTTTTGATAAGCACAATGGAAAGAACTACCAGTCATAGCAGCACAACAACGTACTTGAACCAAGAGAAAGAGAACTATTGCAAGTTAACACTGTATAACGAAGGATTTTTGGTTGAAATAAGACAAGGCATATTAACGAAAGTAGAAAACGACATCCAAATTCACATCTAAGAATCACATGGTAATTTCTCAACCATATGAACTGCTGAATTACAAAAAGATGAAAACATGGCAAAATGATGAGAGTCTAACAGCCCCTTAGATACAAGGGGAGATAACGGAAGATAAAGCGAAGGAAATGTTGGTGCAGGGAATCTAGGATATTCAGGATCTCACAATAGTCAGGGCACTGCCAGAAATCCAATCTGCAAAATTAGTGGCAAATAAAGTGACTAAATCATACTGTAAATTTTTCTGCATAAGATTCCATTTGCTGCATGTTTTCTTTCTTGTTGAGTAAATCCAAAAACATCATATCCAACAACATCATATCCAACAACATCATATCCAACAACATCATATCCAACAACATCGTATCCAACAACATCGTATCCAACAACATCGTATCCAACAACATCGTATCCAACAACATCGTATCCAACAACATCATATCCAACAACATCATATCCAACAACATCATATCCAACAACATCATTTCCATCAACCAAGGTTACTGGCACAAGTTTTATTAACTAATGTCATGGTTGTCCCAGTGATTATGCAAACGTGACTGAAGACAAGGAAGTTCATTTGACTTAATTCTAATTTTTGGTGATACTGTCAATTTCAATGTCAATTCAATTCATCTCCACTAAGAGAAAACACATACATTTACACCTGGTCCAAAAATGCTAACATTTGTGCAACCTTCTGGCCATTTTCTCACAGATTAATCAATTAAACAAAATAGCATATCAAGCGTATCACTGTAATCAAGGAGGTGTTCCTTTGTCAAACAATTTGTAAAACAGTGCCGGTCTCCAGCATGACACCATGAAACCTCTAGAAAATAATTGTGTTTGGATAGCTTCACAAGAAAATGCAAAGTGTTAAACAAGTGATCTTTTTGTAACTCATGTATGAAATAACAGCCGGTCATCAAATCTATTTGGTGCCCAATTTACATGTTGGCCTATGGTTTATACCCCTTAGCACCCTGAGTATAGAAAAATCAGATTTTAATAAATTTAAGTATATAAATGCACACATACATACCTACATAAATACATACCTACATAAATACATACCTACATAAATACATACCTACATAAATACTTACCTACATAAATACATACCTACATAAATACATACCTACATACTCCCATAGATACTTCAGAGATAATATATTACATTAAATAATTAGATTTAGATTGCGGAGACCTACATAAAGAATGACTGAAACATTCTTTGCAGCAAACAACATTGGATTAGTAGGCAAAGATTTAACCCATGTTAACGAACTAGCTGCAAACCAAAGGAAGAAAACCTATGCTACATTCCTTTGAATAGATTTCTGTTTGCTAGAGATGCCTGTTGAAAAGTCCGACGATTTGTTCAATTTATTGATGATTATTTAAAGCAAAAATTTTCGGATATTGCAGAAACTCTGCGATTCCACCAAGCTGTTCAAAATGAAAATGAAGGTATCATGGAGTATGCAAATGGCTTAAAATATTTGGCTGTTCACTGTAATTTTGGTACCTTTCTTTTCCGTGCTCTAAGAGTTCAATATATAGGAAGAGTATGAAAACCTACTACAAAAACACAGCTGCTGTCAGAGGAGAGAACATTCGACAGTGCTGTACAAATTGCTACTACTGATAAAGCTGCTCACCAAGCAGCAGACGTTTTGCAAACACTTTTTCTACTTTTGTAAATTAGATGAACAGAACGTACTTTCAAAGGAAAACTCTGAGGAATGCCACTTCGAAAGAGGAACAAAGTAAAACAAAGGCTAAAAACTGTCATCATTGGAGAGACTAAGCTCACGTTGCAAATTGATTTCCAAATTTATTAAATCTACTTGCCATGACTCCTGCAAGGAAAAGCAATTGCAGAAAATGTGTTTCAAGAAGAACTTTGAGGAACAGCTTGTATATATGCGTCATGTTTATCATTCAATAAATCTATTTGTAGAGGGTGCCTTTGGTCATCTGAATTGGGTGTGGTGAAATACATGCATCACTATTCAAACCAATCTCCATCTTTGCAAGGCCACCATGATTCCCTCTGTGCTGTTTGCATGAGAGCCAGGGGCATTGTCATCTTCAACTGCATCTGCCTTGACATATTACCAGGGGCCGGATTTTACATAAAACACATATTTTTTTCCGAGACTACAAGTTGTTCAAAATGCACAAAAAACATGTTTTTACAGGTAGGGGACCCCTCAGAATGAAGTTATAAACACATATTTTTACATAATTTTCGTTTTTTGCACATAAATACATATTTTTCGTTTTTAGCACATAAATACATATTTTCGGGAAATATTTACATTTTTTCAGGAAATAACATCATAAAAATACATAGTATTTTGGTAAAATTAACAAGAAAGGGTCTTCAACTGAAAGTTCCGCTACATGTCATTCATCAATCATCAAGTCTTCACTTTATAATCCGCTACTACTATATGATAATAGCTGTAATCTCCTTGCTAATTGTCAAGGAAATCACTTTTGATATCCAGGTGTTGTTATCCTTACTGTACTGCCTTGAGTCGAACAAACATTTGATTGGTTTGTAAGAGAACAAGGTAATTATAATTTTGTTGTCTGCATTTTGAGTTCATTTATTCGATCTGTTTTGAGTTTTGAGAATCGTTCTTCTTTGAGTTTACTACGATGCCAAAGCACGCCAAATCGCGACTGGCAACTTTACGAAAGTATACAAGAGAGTTCCCATGGCTGAGCATTGATGGTGAAGCTCTCATTTGCACGGCATGCAGCATTCCCGTCAAGTTTGACCAGCGCACCCAGGTGGTTCAGCACATGGGGACAAAAAAGCATGTCACGGCTATATCCAGTGGGTCTAGGCAGCAAACACTTCAGCAATCATCTGTGTCTGCGCCAAAGAAGTCTTTCAACCAGGATTTAGTGAAGATGCTTTTTGTGGCGGACATTCCCACACATAAGCTATTGAATCCAGTGGTGAGAGAGTTTCTGTGGAAGTATACAAGCCATCTAATCCCGGACGAAAGTCTAAAATGCAGGACATTCGAGAGAAGCTTGACGGAAAGTACTTGTGGGTTTCCGTGGAAGAAACAACAGACTCCTGCCAAAGATTCGTGCTGAATATTAATGCAGGCCCAATGGATGATTCAGAAGAAG
The DNA here is from genome assembly GCA_024741275.1 of Chironex yamaguchii. Taxonomy (NCBI): domain Eukaryota; kingdom Metazoa; phylum Cnidaria; class Cubozoa; order Chirodropida; family Chirodropidae; genus Chironex; species Chironex yamaguchii. The sequence goes on from JANTCA010035755.1 coordinate 18,309, forward strand.
TCTTCTTGATAGATTGCTCATATCTTGGGAAGACAAACCACCAAACAGTCGCAACTGCGCTAGTCAATGCTCTGCAAAATGTCATTGGTCAGGACTACGGTCAGGTGCTGCTTCTACTCACCGATGCAGCATCCTACATGAAGAAAATGGCCAAAGGACTAAGTGTGCTGCTGACCAACTGCATCCATATCACGTGTCTAGCCCATGGATTGCATCGATTGGCCGAAGCTATTCACGAAAATACGAACTAGTACACAATCTGATCACCAAAGTGAAGATGGTTTATCTGAAGGCCCCGTCCTGCAGAACTGTTTTCAAGGATCTTTATCTTCAATCAATAACGCCAGCATGTCTAGTTCCCGAAAACTTTGAGCCGGCTGCCTTCAGCTTGGAGAACTATTCACCCACTGCACTTGCAGCATATCGGTTCGCGCTTATGACTTCCGTAGAAGTTGAATGGTCCTTTTCCCAGTACAAAAATGTCTTTAGAAAAAACAGGGAAGGATTCACCCCAGAGAATCTGTGCAAGTTGTTGTGCACTGCAATGGAAACTGTTAATTGTTCCTTAATTGACTCTGGTCTGTGTTTTTTTTCTTGACGTTTTGTGTACTCAACTATAGTTATAAATTAATTTGCAAATAAGAATGAATAATGTTAGCGAATTCTTGTCAAATTTTTGCACGATAAATACATATTTTGATGATTTTTAGCACACAAATACATATTTTGGCGACTTTGTAGCACATAAACACATATTTTTGCGAATTTTAGCACATAAAACCACATATTTAGGCAATAATAAATACATATTTTTGAATCTTTTTACCACATAGATTCTGGCCCCTGCATATTACATTGAAAAAGCCTCTGCTTTATCCTGGAAATCAAGTGGTTTCAATATATACAGAATGTGGATGTCTATGCTAAGGGCATCTTGCCACTCTGTCAACTCAAGTGAGGCACAGAACGCTGCCACTACTGGGTTATCTTGCCCACCTTCCTCATGACATTCCTGCTAGACACATGCTGGAGGATACCTCCAGGACTCCTTAAGATGGTTGGCGACAACTTTGTGGGCACCCACATGCTATCTTAGCTTTGGAAGTTAGAAGATCTATCAAAAGATTGAATATTCACAATGGGCATCACCTGTACTTCCTATTGTTAACCCTGATGGAAGTCTATGGCTTTGTGGAGATTATTCTTGCAAAAGTTTTCTACTCTGGAACAATATACTGTTACAATGTTAGAAGAGCTCATACGGAGATTGCAGGGAGGACAAAAAATCACCAAACTTGATTTGTCAGATTGTGTATTACCAGTTAGAGTTAGCTCCAGAAAGCAATAAGTTCACTACTATCAACACAACAAAGGAATTGTATCAATATAAATTGTTTGCCTTTTGCAGTCAAAAGTGCTGTAACAATTTTTTCAATGGAAAACTTGCTCATGACATACTGGGATATAATGTGTACATTGACAACAATCTTGATAACTGGAAGTCCTGATCAGGAACATTTGGACAATTTATGTACAGTGTTGAATCAACTTCAGGAGAGGGGTATCCGATTAAAAAAAACAAATTGATTTCATGGGGGATGAAGTCAATTACTTGGGATTTGTCATTTCATCTCCTGGAATCTTGCCAAAAGAAAACAAACTTGGGACTATGAACACTGCAAAATCTCAGAAAAATACGCCTGAATTACAGAGCTTTATTGAAATGGTTAACTATTTATAACAGTTCATTCCCAATACACCGAATTATGTCATTAGCGTGTAAATTACTATGAAAATGCCAGGTGAATTGGGGGAGTTGACCAACGAAGACATTTTGCAAAGATTAAAACATTGATTACATCAGAGCAAGTATTATGTCAATACGACTTGAAAATGTCCCTTGAATTGCAAGTTGATGCATCATCAATTGGAGTACGATTTGTCATTCTGCAACCAAAAAATTGAATTTTAAAGCCTAAAGCATAAGGTCCAAGGGTACATACAGATGCTGTTGTTGTGTATTCAGTAATATTGTCCCCCTAGCGGCAATCCTTGTAACTGTTCACCAACGTGCTGTCTGTTGATTTTTTTTTAAAAAAAAACAACAGTTGCTGCAATGTCGAAGCCAAGATGTGTTGCCTTCTCTACTGTGCTAGCTAAGTCTGTAGATCAAACCTCTGCCTCAACAGCAGCAGCAAACACTCAAGTCGCTGCACCAGACTGGTAACGTCTCTACATGTTCTAACTGCAACCAGT
>JANTCA010035766.1:3530-20564 GCA_024741275.1 Chironex yamaguchii
GACGAGTGGATGTATTATTGTCAGAGTGGTTTGGAGTTCGAGTGGATTTTTCCTCGCCAGAGGCATTTGGAGCACGACTGGATTTATCATCATCAAAGGCATTTGGAGCACGACTGGATTTATCATCGTCAAAGGCATTTGAAGCATGAGTGGATTTATCATCGTCAGAGGCATTTGAAGCACGAGCGGATTTATCATCGTCAGAGGCATTTGAAGGACGAGTGGATGTATTATTGTCAGAGTGGTTTGGAGTTCGAGTGGATTTTTCCTCGCCAGAGGCATTTGGAGCACGAGTGGATTTTTCCTCTTCAGAGGCATTTGAAAGACTAGTGTATTTATGCTCGTGGGAGCTTTTTTGATTACTAGTGAATTTATTGCCGTCAGAGCTATTCAGAACATGAATAGGTTTATCCTCGTCTGAGGCATTTGAAGGATGTATAGACTTATCATCACCTACATCACTTTGAATCTGACCAAATGCATCGATATTCGTTTGGGAATCACTAATATTATTATTATGACTTGAAGCAGCCACGCTTGCTGGACTAGGGGATGTTTGGTCGTAATCCACTGGAGATAAAACTTTAAGCAAGTCTTCCTTATCTAATACATTTCCTTCGTCAAGTTGGTGATCTTTCTCACGAGACTGGTCTTGAATTGACGCAACCTTTGCCTCTAATGGCAAGGAAGCATCCTTCATTATCTCCACGTTCTGCTTCATATCATTCCCATTACTCGAACCTGACTGTGGACTTGTGCTACCTGTCTCGTTAAAAATTTCAACGTTAGTCGTGTTTTCACTTGCAAATACCTGATGATTCTCTTGTTGTAACGAAAGAAGTTTGTCAGAATGTGAGTTAAACTGTGATGAAGGATTCTCTACCTTCGGTGTGTCATACAACTTCTTTGTTCCATCAAGCCTTGTTTTTTGAGTAGAAAATCCCTCTTTCTCTGAGGTGCCATAACTTTTGTTTGACTTGCTCATCTTAGTTTCTTGGTTTGAGTCATCAAATGTTTGAGATTTTTCTTCTTTTAGCTCAAAAGGGAGCCATTTACTGTTAGAGTTGGTGTTATCACTCTCCTCATAATTCTGTTTAAGCTTGTCTGCATCTATTCGATCAGTTGAAGCCACAAGAACATTATCGGAGGATCGGTTATGAACAACAGATATTATTTTGTTTTCTTGCAACGGCCGCAAAATTTCTGATGAATTTCCGCTACTCTCTTTATGGGACATGCCTATCCCATATCGACCATTGTCCACTACGTCCATGGAGGAAGAACCTGTTGTTGACGAATTCTGAAGAAGAGGAATTAAATGATTTGCATCTTCTTTTTGTGTACTTTCGGCCTTACGTTCCTGATTCTCAGGTGTAAGTTTGGTTACATCTGTTGTCTCACCATTTAAGGAATGTGTTGTCTTGGCTTCTTCTTCGTTTTTGTTATCTTTTTCACTCTTATTTTCATGTTCTGATGAGTTAATAGCCATGTTAATTTGAGCATTGAATATATTGTCACCCCAACTTTCTTTTTCCTTTACCTCTCCATTCTCTAACTCAATAGGTCCAGTTTTATTCCTTCGTAAGGACCATTCTGTTGCATTGCTTATCTTTCCTTGCTTCTCTGTGTATGCTATAACATCTTCGTTGACCTCACTATCTGGTGACCATACAATTGTTGAATTTCCAAGTCGGGAATTGGGTCGTTTTTCTACATTACTCTCTAAGAGTTCATACTCACTATTACTGTTTATAATTTTGTCAGGTTTCGATGGAGTTGAAAATCTTAGAACATTGACAATTGAATCTCTGCTTGTGTCCTGATCAAGCATCAATTTCTCCTTATTTTCACTGGCATTTTGACTACTATTTTTGCTCTCCTCATTCGCCATGGCCATTGTCATGCCATGTCCACTCTTTGTACTGTTCAGATTATCTTTCTCCAAGCTGGTATTATTGTATGACGTATTTGGCAATTTCAACACATCAGCAGACATTGTATCTGATTTTCCACTATTGTCATGGCTGTCAGACTTGAAAATTGACAGACTTTCATCGGAATTAGTATATTTTCCAGCATGCTTTCCAAGGTTAACATTATTATACATGACATAGTCATTATCAGTATTTTGCTTTGAAAAACCAAACTCATCTGTTTCATAATTCCCTTCATGAGCTAGCAACTCCTTTGTTAAATTTGTTTCCTTGTCATAAGCGTTTTTGTATTCTGGATCTGTATTTTGTGTTTCTCCAGTCAAAAAATCCAAGCTGTTATTTTGACGGGGATGAAAAATATCTCCTTCACTTTGAATTCTTTTAATGGTTTCTTGAAGACTACTTCTTTCTAGAGATGCAAGTGACTTAATTCCGTTTAGAATCTGTCGATGGTTTTTAGCAGATAAACCACTCTCAACTCCTCCAACTGATGTCATTTGAAAGCTCCCTGTTTTATTTCCTTCTTTCACTTCGTCACCTAATACGTCCCTGTTTTCCTTTTCTTGCGTCAAATTCCATTGCATTGCATCAGTAAAAGGCGTTCCTGCATCTTGCATTGTCTCATTAACAAACACATGCTGGTACGCTGAATCCGCTGGTACTTGTGTGTCCGATTCCTTTCCGTCTATCTCATCGAATTGGGTAAGGTTTAATGGCAAGGACATGTTCATTGGTATCCATTTCCATCCTTTGCCATATGATGGCACTCTTGCTAATCCTGCCAAGTTATTCATCTGCTTCTCTATCTTCTGCCTGTGATGCCTCCCTTGTTGAATCAAAGATGATGCCTGAAGTGTGCCATGTTTCGCTTTGTCAAAAGCCACAAGGTCGCTATCTACTTCCGTGCTTTCATACCCATTTTTCACATTCATATTGACATCTCCTCGTCCGTTCTGCATTTTATTGACCTTTAAATGATACGTGCTTTCGTTAGGATGATCAAGGATACGAACATTAAACTTATCAATTTTATTTGGATCATCGATCACTTTCTTTTCGATCAACTCCTTCTCAATCAATTCATCTCGACTTCCATCCAACTTTTGCGGGGCAGTCGCTTTCTTATCACGATTCAAAGAATCACTGCTCTTGGTCTCAGTCATTTTAGTAATTCCCTCTAGTCCATTAGACGCACCCATTTTCGCATCTCTATTTAAAACACGTTCGCTATCATTGACCGTTTCATCCTTTGCAAACTTTGAATATATTTCGCTTTCTCTTCTATACTGAGGGCTCTCAGACCAAAACGATGGCGTGGTTGCGGGCAGCACATGATGTCTGCGCCCGCGAAATTTCTTTGTTCTTTTATGATGCCAAACATGTCGCAATGGGTATATTCTCCACCCTCTCTTAGACCCTGTCTCCTCTTCGACATATTTGTCTTTTTCTTTTTCTTTTCTGTGCTTTTCTTCGTTCACCCTTTCAAACGAGTTGCTATCTCGCCCAGTCTCATTCTTATTCTCACGGTCCAGTTTTGTGTATAATTCTAGGGATTTATATTAATAAGGATAAAATATAACAGAGACATAGTTAAATTATTAGATATAACAAATAGATTAAATATGATGACAAAACATGACTTCTTTAAAAAAAGGAACAATGACACCTTCTAAGACAGTGCCTATCTATCAGACTGACAGTCCGTCAATCCATCCATCCATCCATCCATCAATCAATCAATCAGTCAATTAATCAATCAATCAACCAATCAATCAATCAATCAATAGATCGGACGATTGATCAATCAAATAATCTGTCTGTCTGTCTGTCTATCTATCTATCTATCTATCTATCTATCTATCTATCTATCTATCTACCTATTTATCTATCTATGTCTTTATAATCTAACTCCCTAAGTGACAAGACTGACTGACTATATGAGTGAGTTTGTAACTAATGAACTGCGAACTAATCCGTCACGCAAATAAAAATAACGAGAGATAAATCAACAAATATAATTAGATAATATTTGATGCAATCTCAATGTTTTTTAAAATACTAAAACCCAACATAAGTGAACCCATTTTATATTAAGCAGGATTGATATTAAATTGCATTAGAAAATAAACCCTAAAGATTCCTTTTTCTCAAACAAACAACAAACACCTATTAATTCATACCTTGCTTATTTTTCAAAAAACACAAGTTCCTTACAATTCCATAAATAAAGAAGAAATATGAGCTTAAAATGATACGTCTTAATCACAGTCGTAAAGATGAGATCTTAAATACAACTGCAACACTTTCTACTAAACTTTCTATGACCTTTTAATCTAATTTCACATAACTTTTTATAATCCATCTTCGTTCAATAATACTTATCGACCAATAGTGGAGTGCATGAAGCCAATAGGAAAACCTGTTTCACACACAGCTCGATAGCTAAATACGCGCTTAAACCGGAAATAGTCAAACACAAGTTCGAGTCCTTAGTTACCAGGAATTCGAATTTTTTCGTCGGTAACTAAGGCCGCCTTGAGAACTTTGATATCCATCTAGTGTATAGATGATATTGATCAATCTACTTCATTACTGGCGTCAATTCAACTGCTTTCTAGGTGTTATTGGAGTCTAAGTGATCACGTTGATATACAACTTTGAAAAGTTACCAAACAAAAAAATTCAAATGACCTGATAACTAACTCGCCTTTGACCATTTCTGGTTTAAGCGCGTATTTGTGAATCAAAAATAGCAGGATGCAGGTTCGAGTCCCGGTTCATTTTATCGTCAATTCTTGCTCTAGTAATGTGATTTACCTATGCACAGAAACTGAGTTAGAACATTTTGTGGTTGAGTTTAAAATTTAGAATTGGCAGACAGTTGATATGCGAAATAAGAAGCAATTCTTTCATTGATAGCATAGGCACTTTCTTTCATTACATCCTTTCTTGTTCTCTCACTTCACATCTCTCACTGCCAAGCTTGGTAGTAACCCGTCGCTTTTAATTTTCCGTTCTCATATTTACAAATCTGCAACATCTATTACTTCCAAATGCAAGGGAGATGCCATGTTTTTCCATCTCTCATCTACAGTTAAATAGGAAACGGAATTTATTTGTTAGTGCCAAATTAGGAGACGGAAAAATTGATCATCTTCTTTTCATATCGTAAAACCTTGCAATTGGAAGCTCTTCGTAAAAGTAAGTCGAAGGCAAGCCTGTCTGGGGTGGGGTTTTTTGTGTATATATATATATCTATAATAATTATATATATATATTACAAGAAATAAACACTTTTTAACGTTTCGAATAATTCTTCTTCAGAAAACATATATATATATATATATATATATATTCCTTATATTGTTGTATGTAAGAGGTAAGATCAGAGATGATGCAAATTCGTAATGGTCAGGCAATCTGGTTCAAAAAATGCAAGCGTCCACTGTTATCTTGGTCATGAGATCGTCTTAAGTTAAGTTAAAATGGTTTGAAACAACTCCAAGCTTTTACGTTTGCAAGCGCGGTTCCCTCTTGACAGAAACTCGTGATTAAGACCTTCCTTCCTTTCTTAAACAAGTTCATCTCCATTTAGATGTAATGATCGTGAATTTACTCTTTAATCATCGATTTTTCCCAGATCTAATTCACTAAACCTTAAAATAGCTTTGGTCTTTCCCTCCTTTCTTCTTCCTCTATTCCTAAATCTTCTAACACTTTCCTAAATATACCATTATATGTTTTGTTATTTATTATTTTAAATAGGTGTCATTTTTTCCCTTTTAGCTACTTTCAATTATTACCATGTGGAATAGAGCACGTAAGTGATGACATCATAAAGATCTATTCTTAGAATTTCTGGATTTGAAGCACGTATTTTGAAAGTGTAGGACAAAATGACCCCAAATTTTACACAAATCTATCAAATATAATCAGAGATGTCCCAAATCGCTAGTCGGTTCCTTCCTCATCAAAACACTGTATTTTAAGCCTAGTTTCTATAGGAAATCTTAAATATACCAGTTGCCATATCTCAGGCAACTTTCGTTACATTGGAACAAAATTTCATATATATTGTAAATTTTTGGAGCACTCTGAGAATCCAAAATTAAAATTTATAAATTCTAAAAACAGATTTTATGATGTCATCACTTAAGTACGTAAGTGGGTATTAATTGATTGCCTTACTTGGGCAGTATCCCCATGTTCCATCCAGATCATAGTTGGACGTTGTTGAGCACCACATGGTATTACCATCATGTTGTATACATCGATCATACAGAGTGTCACGATAAATAAATGGAAGTGAACAGCAAGCACCATTTGCATTGCCGCCATAAGTAACATCTGTGCATGGCACTACAACCAACGAAAAACGAAGAATAATAATCACTTAGATTCATACCACGTAAGGGGGATGATACTTCAGATTCTATGGTTTGGTATGTAGATTCAGCTGAAGGGCCTACTCTTCGCAAGGAGAGGTTGACTGCTCAATAGAAGAAATTACATCTTAAATAGAAGAAACTACCACGTCAGTGGAAAGAACCACCTAGTCAATAGAAGGGCTGCCTCCTCAACAGAAGAGACCACCTCCTCAACAGAAGGGCTGCCTTCTCAATAGAAGAGGCCACCTCCTCAATAGAAGGGCTGCCTTCTCAATAGAAGAGGCCACCTCCTCAATAGAATGGCTGCCTTCTCAGAAGAAAGAACCGTCTCCTAAATAGAAGAGACTACCTCCTCAGTAGAAGAGACTACCACCTCAATAGAAGGTCTGCCTCCTCAATAGAAGAGATCACATTTTCAATAGAAGAAACCTGCTTTATGCAATAAACCTCCTCAGAAGAAGAAGAGACTGCCTCCTCAATAGAAAGGCTGCCTCCCCAATAGACGAGACGGGCTGTTTAATAGAAGAGACGGTCTCCTTAATAGAAGGGATAACATTCTCAATAGAAGAGACCGCTTCCTCAATGGAAGACACTGCCTTTTTATGGAATAAATCTCCTCCTCAATAAAGGAGATTACCTCCGTACTACAGAAGACCGACCGCCGGTGAGGACAGTCTGCCTCCTCAATAGAAGAGACTATCTCCTCACGAAAGTAGATTTCTTCTCAACAACAGAGAGAATCCTCACAAAGGTAAACAGAATCCTTGGGAAGTGGCGCCTGGTTTTTAATAACAACTGCGGACAAGTTCATTAAACAGACTAACGTAAGGCCTCCGGGATGCAGGTTTAACGTAAAACATTTTATCGAAGGCATAATGGCTGGCCACTCGATATTGAGGATACCTGTCTATTCACCTGGCTAGGAACTGCGTTTCTTAGACGTCCACAGAGGCACATTTACGATCACTAATCTGGGCATTGTCCGCGGAGCCAACTTGTGGTTTATAATGCACGTTAGCGAATGCAGAACCAGTTTGCAGTTCTTGAACATGAGTGACTAAACCAGTGGGAACAATGCTAGTGACGACGCTAATGATAAAAATGATAGGGTAATTGTTATTGATAGGAAACTTACATAGATAAATAGATAGATAGATAGATAGATAGATAGATAGATAGATAGATAGAGAGAGAGAGGGAGAGAGATAGATAGATAGATAGATAGATAGATAGATAGATAGATAGATAGATAGATAAACAGACAGACAGATAAATAGATAGATTGATAGGTAGATAGATAGATCCCATCAATATGATGGATGAATAATTTTTCTCCCCCAAAACCCAATAAACCTTTACAGTTTCTATGTGGTAACCTCGGGTCCTTTAAAGGCTGCCTGCTAATGGCACTCCGAATACACAAGATAAGAGAAAACAGCACGAGATAGCATATCCTTAATCTATTTTGTAAACACTTTAGTGTCTTGTCATTAATTAATTGTTTCCATCTTCGTACGTGCATATAGGTGCGTAAACTGTTCCCATCAGAAGCTAGAATAATAAACTTGATGTTTACATTTTCAGTTGTAAATACAAAATGCAAAGTACATCTGAATTCTATCTGTTCTATACACATATAAAAGGATATCACAGAGTACGTCTAAGGTTATGTATAAATTGTTGTACATAATAGTCAAAACAGGACTGGCTGATAGCGCACAATCGCTCAATGTCAAGGTGACTAAAGGGGAAAGGTTAAAGGTCAGAACTTTGAGGCCCCATTTACACTGACACGAATACAAAAGAGTATGGATCTATATCGGATCTGTAACATTTTCGTTAGCGTTTACACTGGGAACTGTACTGGAACAGTTCCACTCAATTGCCTCCTTTGTCGTCGTGACAACGCCTGGTTGTCTTTTTTACAATCAGCTTCGGAACGAAAAAATTGATTGTTTAGTAACCGATCAGTATCCGTGTCGATATGTATCAGCCGTTTCACTAGACCTCAATTGGAACGGATCCAAAGTGGTACACTTAGGAAAGCGATCCCAAACTAGTACGAGTAGTGGATCCATAACAGAAAGCCTATTTGTGCTCGCTTTAGTACGGGACCGTTTGGATTCGTTTTAGTGTAAACGGAGTCGGAAAAGGTGCAAAGAATATCAACGCTGGTGCTACTGCAAGTTATCCAAGGAATAGATGTGCTAATCAGGGATTCTTCGCAAAAGATAAAGGACGGTTGAAAACATCTTCCATTGGGATGTAAAGAATCGTCAATGCATGTTTAAGTAACAGATAGACAGACAGGCAAGCAGACCAGTTCACCCAACAGACAAGTTATGGCCGTACCATCCTACTACAAAATACATGAAAGAGATGCGTTTTGATTGCTGAAGTAGTTTTCAAAGTGAGAATGATTGGAAGACATTGATCACGTGACAAGTAAGAGTGTTCGTCCTATTGGATCTAAAGTCCATCACATGACTACCCACCTGACTGCTGGAGTCAATTAGTTTTGATAGCGAGGACATTATGGCTATTGCCCTTATAAATTTACGAAATTACCTGAGTGTAAATCAAGTTAAAACTTCTTAAAGACAATTTTTGTACGAAGTGCACATGTAAGTACCGTCGAATTGAAGTTAATTTTTATCCGTCATAAAACGTTTCAAACATTCACATTGGATAAAAAAGTCTAAATGGAGACGAGAAGAATTCCAAAAATTACTTCGCATTTCTAAATAGTACTAATCTGCCAGACCTGTTTTGAAAATTAATGTAGCTATAAGACAATATAAATATTTAACTGAGTGAAAGTCACAATGTTGACCTTAATATATGAGAATCCATTGACAAAAGAAATGATTGTGACAATAATTGAATGTCTCTGGGTATCCGGCTGATGCTAATGTCTTACTCCAACAAATCGGCATGAGCATTACTTTATATTTTAAACTTTGGCATTAGATATAAATGTGACTGATTAATCATTTAATGATTTTGTCTCAAATGCCGTTTGGCTATACGATAAGTTTCTTACGAAACAGAACTCCCACATGCACAAACGTGCTATTTTTTTTAAAAACAAAACTCGTTACAGAATTCCTTTTTGGCTCTTTCTGCTGCGTTTTCTATCTTCTTCTGTTTCATCTGGGGACACGTCCTCGCTATCTTGGTTTTCCTCTATTCCTTCCTCCCCACCTTCTTGCTGTGTATCATCCTCTTCTTCTTCATTATCCCCTTCCTCTTCGGCATTATCCTCAGATTCAGGATTTTCATTATCATAATCCTCATCTCCTTCATTGTAATCATTAGCAACAGGTTCATCACCACCTCGATCATCATCATTCTCGTCCTCTTCCTCTTCGTTTCGTCCCATAAAAGGCATAATTGGTTGTTGATACGGCAGAATGGGGTAGCCATTAAATGAAAACGGGGGGTATAGGAAAGGTCTTGTAAATGGTTGGTAGACTTGCGCTCCTCTATTGGCATCATCGTCCACATCATTATCATCATCCTCATCATTATCGTTTCCTTCATCCGTATCATCGGCTCTATTTTGTATGTTTTGTAACATAAGATCTTTTTCCTTTTGATAAGCTTTCTGTAAAATATTTTTAAGTCCAGATTTAGTAATATCTTTAACTTTGTCGATGGCTTTATTTGCTTCATCGTTTTGTAGATTCATTAGGGATACCGTTTGGCTCATGTGATTATTCTGATCTTTGGCCGTCATTTGATCAAGCACTTCCTTGTCTTTCTCTCGTTGTGGACCAACAAATTCTTCTACGATATCAGAGGGAGACGTTTCTCTCAGTCTATCATCAGCATCTTCAAATTGCTTAGTAACACTGGTAATAGCACTGTTTAGATCACCAAGCCTCCTCAATGCATCTGCATCACGCGAGGAAGAATCATCGTCATCAACAAAGAGACTACCTTGATCTGTCTTCTTCTTCAAAAGGCCTTTAAATTTAGTGAAATTCTTACGTTTTCCATGCGATTTTGTGTCTTCCATATCATCTAATTGATGTTCCACATCTTCAATTAATGCAATGGTTTCTTTTAACTTCTTCTGTTTTTGTATTCCTGCAGAATCTCCTCGTGTTGTGTTATCATGGATTGAGACAATACTGTCATCTGTTTTGGATGCTTCACTTTCTTTGGCATTTAAACTTGCTGCTTTAGCATGCTCATCCTCTTTGTGTTCTGATTTAACATCATGCTCGTTGTTGCCATGAATATTCCCTGCACTTTTCTCCGTGTTACTTATAATATATGGCTTTCCTCCACCCTGGTCTCGACCCAGGTATGGTTTAATCAACTCGTTGACTTCAGGTTCCACTTTGGCAGTCTCAGCTTTGTGAAGTTGGGCAAGTTTTCTTAAAACATGCTTCATATCCAATTTACCCTTGGCTTTAATTTGCTTCATGATATCTAACTTTTCACTTGGTGAATCGAAAATGCTTTGAGGGGCTTCATCTAAGTTCGTATATTGAAATCCTTCATTATCAGAGTCAATAGCCTTAGCTATATCATTGAACTGCATCATGGAATGAAATTTGTCTTGCATATGAATTTGGTTTAAATAATGATTTTTTAAATCTTTAGATGACTTGAATTTTTTCCCAGTTTTAAAATTTAGCAAGCTTAAGTCTTCATCAGGTTCATCATCTTCATTCTTTGCAGCATGATGCCTTTGCTTGGGGCTTGATGGCGTGAAAACATACAAAGGTTTCTCCAAAAGTACCGGATGATGTTTTCGATGCCAATATAATTTGTTTAGACTATGCATCAGGTTCAAATCATCTTGTGTTGTTCTATCAGGAGACTTTGAATTGGACTCGAACCAATCACCACCACGACTATCACTCCCTTCTCGATAAGATACAATATTATTTGGTTCAATCACCTCAAAAACTTCTTCTTTTAAGTTTTGCAATCCATGATGATTTAAAGGTCTTAATTGTTCATATCCGTGTTCAAAAGGTATAAAATTGGGATCATGATTTGGTAAGTCATCCCCAGAATTGATCGTGTATGCCATATTGCCCGCATTTTGGTATTCATTTGCGATGCGTCCTCCAAGGGTCTCTCCTTTATCATTTGCTTGATTCAAATCAATATGTTCTGCATCTTCTCCTTGATCTTCCTCATCATCCTTTCCTTCTTCTTTACCTGCATCTGATTCCTCGTTGTCTTGGGATTCGTCTTCATCAATGAATTTGTTCGTTTGTTTGTTGGTCGGCTGCTTCATCTTATGTAATTTCATCTTTTGTTTCCATCTATTATCATCCTCTTCAGTTATCAACATTTCATCATCATGTCCACTATATTCGTACTGTGGTCTTTTATGCGCATTTTTTACCAACACGTTACCTTTTGCATTTGTTCCTTTAATATTGGATTCCTCTTTCTGCTTCTTCCCTCCATCTTTCGAATAAAAAGTCTCCTTTACCTCATCTTTAATCAGATCAACAAATTGATGAACAGGATTGGAATCATTTGTCAATTTCTTTAATTGTTGAGTGTTGTTTGGGGCGGTTTGGTTAAACTTCACAGGAACAATTATCTGTGGTCGCATTTTTAGATATTCATTGGTGACATTTTGACCAGACGTTGCTTTCATAACACTTTGATTCCTATTTTGGCTATCGTTGGCAATTAAACTTGGAGGTTTAAGTGGTAGTTTATTCACTGTTGCCATATTAACTGTACTTTTCTGTCCAGTCGTCCCTGCAGTTCGATTTTCAGTTACATTACTCAATTGTGTAGTATTTTTTCTTGTTTTATTTGCTGGTTTTAAAACACCAAATGATGTCTCGTGCCTCTTCTCAGTTTTATTATCAGGTTTGGTTTCTAGTTCATCCAATATGGCTCCCAGAGTATCAAGACTTGCTTGTTTTGGCCTATTCTCTGTCTTATATTCCAACAAGGCCTCCTTTTCCGTATCAATGTTTGGATCATCATTGTCCTCATCAATCATAACAAAGTCTTCTGGTTTCCAAAATGGCCCCCCAGCTTTGCTGTCTGTTACATTTTCTTTTGATAACCGAGTTATTTTTTCAAAAAGTTTAGCTGTTTTGTTGCCAGTTGATATTTCAGATTGATTTGACAAACTTGCATTTTTGTCTGTTTTTAAAATAGCTCTTCCTATTTGAATCCCAACACCATTGCTTGTATTACGTGCATTTGTCTTCTCGTTCCTGTCAACCTTTTCCGTATTCACAGGCTTTGTTAAATAAAGATTTACATTCTTGCCTCCTTTACTCATATTGCCTGTACCTTCGCTTGTGTTGTTTTTAAGGTGACCATCAAATACCCTTGGTTTGCTGCTCATATTTTTCACTTTTGTCATTAGCTTGGGTGCCTCAACAGCTTGAAAGAAGGGTCTCTTGGTGTCACCATCTACAATAACAACACGTTGCTGTAAATTCCCCAAGCGCTTACGTCCCGCAGGTATGCCTTTCTTCTTCTCCGGAGGCGTCTCCGTCATGCTTGAAGATAGCTGTGGCTTATTGCCTTGTTTCTTAAATCCTTTAATAATAGACGGCAAATTGGCAACTTCGATTTCCGTTTTACTGCCTCTAGCCTTTGAGCTCCATTCACTTTCAGGAACTACCTTGAAATTATCTGTATCGACAAATTCTGTAGCTTCCATAAGTGATTTTTCGCGCTTTCCCTCTGTTTTCTTTAACGGTTGGTACAAATGGTCTCTACCTAACCCTGGAATATGAACGCCTTCTTTTTTGGTCGTCTCTGCTCTAAAGAAATCAGATTCAGTTTGTGTTTCCTTGTGAAATGGAGGTTTAATATCATTATCAAGATCATCATCATCATCCTTATCTTCATCAATCTGTCCACCATCAAAATTGTCACTTTCGCCAATTCCAGTATCCGAGCGACTTTCAAGATCTGCACCTCCTTTCTTGGCATTGAGTTTGCTGCCGGCTGCTTCATAGCTCCTTCCAGGATGCACATTAGAATTACCCTTGTCATCTTCATCATCATCGTCATCATCATCCTGCATATCTTTGATATCCACAGTTTCTTCAATCTGAATTTCTTTCGGCCGTGATCCCTTTTTCCCTTTCGTATTTTCCTTTTTCTCAGCTTCATAGGGCTTCCATACTTTATTTCCAAATAAATTTCTTCCGTCCTTAGGTTGAGATTCAAATGCTCTTACGTCACCAGTCTCACTTTGATACACAGCTTCTTTTGCCCCAGACTTCTTTGGTTGTTCAAGTAGGTCATTTTCAAAAGTCCTGATTATTTTCTCTGTAGATATTTTCTTTTTCTTCGGATTTTGGGTTGTTGTTCTTTTTAAGATGTGAATTAATTTAGGACAGCCTTCACATGACGTTTGGCATCGTGAAGTACCACCGATGCCACTTTTTTTACAAACAGTGCTGCATTCACAGGATCGTTTTGTAAGAATATGAGGCATGCTGCCTCTCTTCTTCTTTTGATGCCTGTGATGGTATGCCATAATAGGAAAATGCGTTGCAACCTTTGAACGCCTTGCATCATTTACTATAGGTCTCACTTTCTGATTTTTATTTTTTATGAAGTTACCATCTTTGGCATTTTCTTTATGATTTACACGTGCCACATCAGCCTTGGCAGAGGCATCTGTGAGATGCTTTTCTCTTTCATACCTTTTGCTATCGGTTCCCTCGTTTTCCTCATCAATATACCTTGCTTCATCAGTCTCATCACCAGAGGAAGTATCCTCAATTAAACTATCTTTTGGATCCGTGTCATTATGCAACGCTTCAATCGAATGCGTGTTCTGTTTGATACCCCGAAACATAGCAGTGTATTTTTTGACTTCCTGTAATCCTGACAAGGCAGTTGCCTTGGATTCGCTACCAATTGCTTTCTTCAGCTCATGTACCTTACTTTCCAAGTCTTGATCTTCAACCGATGCTGTATGTTTCCGCTTAATAGGTCCTCCGTGCCAACAACAATCCTCTGGACAATCAGCAGTGCATTTTTCCTTGCAATCTAAACACCTTCTTGCCATATCTTCAGACCTGGTCGAAGCGTCGTTAGAATGTGCCGATTCGACCGCTTTTCTGTACACAAACACGGGGACTCCTAAACGAGTGGATACTTGGCCAGAATACATATGCTTATACCTATCATTGTAGTTTCCATAGGCATTTAAATCGCAGCATACTTTTGGGCACCATGGGCCACATTTTTCAAAGCATGAAATTGGGCAGACAGAGTCTTTGGCTACAGCGACGGAATATTCTTGTGGAACTCGCTTACAACAAGTCACCGGGCAATCCGGCAGGCACTTCTGAATGGAGCATAAAACAGGGCAGATTGGTACACTGGGCATATAAAATTTGTTTAAACTCATTGCTTCATGAGGTGGCAATTCTTCAGTTTTTAATGCATCGTATGCTTTCGGGTATGTGTTTACTGACTGTGCATCCTGATTGTCTTTAGTTTCGTATGGTACAACTACCGGATGCTCATGAAATGCAGGTATTGCTTCAATAGGTACTAATCTACTTTTCGTTTGTTCTTTAGAGATCTCACCAGCTACATCAGCAGTAACTGCGTCATTAGCAACGGTGCCTGTTTCAATAATACTGCCGTCAGGTCCAGGTCTTAACTTACTGTTAATTTGAGATGAGGACAAATGATGGACTCTTGTTGGTACAAATTGATTGCTATCATTTCGAGTACTGTTACCCATGTCAGCTTTCATGGTCTCATTGCTGGATGATTCATTCCGATTAGCAAAAGTTTCACTACTGCTATTCATGGAATGATTATTTTTCAATATATTCACGGCATTATTGATATCCGATGCATTATCAACCAGAATTGGTTTAGAAGTATTTTCCCCTTGGGAAATAACAGTTGGATTTGTATCTACTGATGTGGTGGATTTTTCTTTATTCATTTCATTAGCAGATGCTTTGTTGCCTTGTGTGCCATTCTTCTGATGCCCTGTCTCCCTGGCATCGTGTGCTGTATTCCTATCCACAGCATTGATATTAGATGCACTCTTTGATGCATTATGTTTGTCCTGCATTGTCTCATGTCCCTGGTTCTGCTTCACATCACTATGGTTAACGGATTTCATCAAATTTTCATGATGAACATAGTTTGCCGTTGCCTTTTCAACACTGCCTCCTTTCATTTTTTGAGCTCCTTTGGCATCAGTTGACTTGGAGCTTGCATCTGTGGTAATTGTCTTAGCAATCTTAGTAGAGTTATGCAAGGTAGAATTGCCGTCTTCATTTAAGCCAGTTTTAATCACTTTTTCAGCTGGCCTGCTCTCCTCGTGTTTTTCTTCAAATTCATTCTTCTTGGCTAATACCAGAATTGGTTCTTTGGCTGCTACTGTTTTGTCCTCTAAACCATGAAAAGATCCTGTATCAGACGAATAAATTTCAATTTTGATTTCCTCAAATGCTTTCCCAGCCTTTCCAGCTCGTCGTGAGATTTCCGATTTTTCCAAACCAGACCTAAGGCTACTGTTCTCATCTTCTATTGTTTCATTAGCGAGGACATCTCTTTTGCTTTCACCTTCATAATTGACAATGGTAGTTAATATTGTCTCTTCATTGGGTTCGTGATGATGCCGCTTAAAAGAGGCATAATGTTGATGCTTTGGTATTGTACCTAGGTATGGACATAAGATGCACACATTTAGTCAAATTAAAAACAGAGAACCATTGCATAATTATATCAAGGAGCAAAATAGCAATTTTATATATATCTTCAATAAATCAATATATGTCTTCTTCATAGCTGGTGGTGCCTATTTGAGGGACAGTGGCGAACCCGATGGATAAGTAGTTTATTTTTATAACAGAAACAATCTATAGATACGAGTAAGATAAAAATTGCTATACGAGAAAATATGTAGGTCAGTTGCTGCACATACCGACATCGCGAGCTCAGGATTTGATGCTGATAAAATATACAAGTATTATGCATGCAGAATACATTTTTAGATTGTCAATAACCACATTAATGTCACTCAGCGTGACATGAGAAAAGGAGCAATTAAAATGTGCACTATGGAGTTTAATTTCTTAAACATAATTATTTGTTAGGTTTGTATCTATACATACTATACAAATATCTAACGTGTTGAATATCATTATATTTTCCGTGACAAAAAAGTACTATTTAAGATCAACTTCCGATATTTTTTAGCAACAATAGACTTTCATTACAAAAAATACTAAATCTATATTCATAATCATTCATCAATTCAACCTTAGTAAACGTCTTCCTTTATACATTGATTTCTAAACCATTACTTTCCTTGCTTGTAATTCGTCCTTCTTTATTATACATTCATATACGCAAGTAGTATATATTAATAAAGTACATCATAAAGTATTTCTTCAAATAAATGTTTGCTATGTTTCTAAATGTTTAGAGGAGGGCTTTAGTCGAAAAAGAAGCTTTATTGGGAAGGGACTATTTTTCAAACATTGAGAAAATTTATTTCAAAACGTAAAATCACAAGAGATGGCAGGGACACATTTTGCTTCCAGTTGAAAGGAACAAAACTAAGCGCTGCAATTTTGGATCACCGTGTCTTAGAAGAAGTCTTCAAGATGCATGAGAAGAAGCATCGCTGAATGGAGAAAATGTTGCATACATTGCATACATACATACATACATACATACATACATACATACATACATACATACATACATACATACAC
>JANTCA010035777.1:0-20563 GCA_024741275.1 Chironex yamaguchii
CTGAATCATGACGCCAGTTGTATCTACCCTCACTCAGATGTACAGAACAGCCAGAAACACAATGCTGCAATGTTTGTTGATTTAAGCATAATAATAAAGGGTCTTATATTGCGCCGTATCTACTCAGGGCTCAATAGACAATCTTTTTGTGGAAATGCTTTTTCATTTTAGTCACACTCTAGTAGTCGTTTAATACGATTTCAAAGTTGCATGACATAATTCCTTTTAATGTTCTTACCTCTTTACTTTCAATCTCCTTATTCAGCATAACTATAGTACCACATCTCTCTTGATATATCATGTTCCAAAAATCAACGAGTGTGTCAGGTAAGGGATGTTGGGTAGCAATGAATGCATTCTTGCGTTTGTAACCCTAAAACGCAAACATAAATGGTGTTATCTTCAAACAAAATCAAGATTACGCATAATTTTCTTGGTACTAAGACTGAAAAGAGGATAACGGAAGGTAAAATCTTTAAACTCAAAAGACGACTCCTAAAGAGATGTACCATCACGACACAAAGGTTTGGTGAAGGAATTTTTAAGTCCATGGTATCATGAGCCGAAAAAAAAAAGATGGGTCATTTATATTTGTATTGTGTCTTAAGCCACAATTAGTTGCTAATGTGTTTATTATTCATATACTGCCATTTTGCCTTATGTGCTTAGTTATAATTAAACAATCTTATGCGTATAGCTTGCATAGTGATCATTGCTAGAGTGATCTCTATTGAGCTCTACCTGGTGTCCCCGACGAGGAAACATACAGAAAGGCAAAGTAGGAAACATGTTACAACATCATGATCAAATAGGTAATTTCTATGAGTGCAAAAGGTGTAACAAGTTACGTGGAAGTAATCTAACAATGACAGCATATTAATGACCTGTCATGTGCACTGATATTCACTATTATAGAGTCATTATCTTAAATGTACGGTACGTTTAGGTAAGTGGAATTAAGCTTGTAACTCTTGTAGCCTTTATTGAAAACATTTTGCTGTAACGGAAATTATCAAGCTTAAATGCAAACAATAGACATGTGGTTCCTATAGACCGAAAACATATCGTTCTTTATACCTCTAACATGAAAGCAGCTATTTATTGATATAACTACAATGAAACTACAATAGACATTCCATAACTGGAACTTTCGTAGGATCTTAGCATCTTTAAGTTTCGGAAACTTAATGGAAAAGTTTTTTGCTCAAGGATTAAAACAGAAATACCAGGTTTTGGCGATAAGGTCACTGCCAATTTTCATAAGGAAAAACTGTAAAAAGTGAAGTAAACCCAGTCAATTTATATTATCATAAAGTCTATAGTTTTTGATTGAGCGTTTTGTTGAAAATTACTATGATTGTTTTATTGATAACATTTTTGGAGATCAGAAATATAGTCTGTGAAGTAGAAATTCAGACTGAAGAAAAGGTGACTTTTCCAGAATGAAACTGTTCTAACAATCTTGATTAGATGCATCATGCAAGCAATAAAATGATTCCTCTAACTCTGCAGATGTATAAGCAGATATATGCAGATAAACGTAAAAAACGGTTATATAAATAAAAGTAAAGATACGCGTTTCAAAATTTTACGTACCTTTATATCATATTTATAGATGAAAAGTTAACAAAGAGACTTTTCAATTAGGGGAAAGTTTGAATTTTAAATTTCAAGATAGCAGTCTTTCGTACGGTTTGAACAGAAATTTTTGACGTTACCTGTTAATTAATTTTAAGCGTAGGACACGAATTACAGAGAGTTTTTGGAATTCATTGACGTAGGCCTCCTCAGTATACAATTTTTATTGCAAAGCTAAAGAACTGACGAAAAATAGAAAATGCTTTACATTCACAAACGTGGCGTTGATGTAGTCAGTATCATCGTTGTCATATGCTGACTGATGCAGAACGACTCGGCATGAATCCTCTGTAAATAAAAAAAGCTAAAACATTTAAGTCTGTGAAAGCACATAAATCAACCACACTGGTAACTACTTTATAGACCTCAAAAGAAGGCCAAGAATGCACCTCGAATCGAGTTACAGTATATGCCTTGCTTAGAGACCAGGAATACCATAAGTATCAGGGATAAAAAGAGATGATCTATCACACGTCAGGAATGAAAAAGAATTGTACCTCTAGCCTTAACTTAAAAACTAAGATTGTATGTCTTAGATAAAGAAACTAGATTTGTTTTGAATGAAAAGGAAGTGCGTTAAAGAGTTTATTATAAACCAAATGAAATTACAAGTATATAATATGTGCCTGCAGTGAAGAGAAAGCATTGAAAAGATACCTCAAGAAAAGACAGACCGAGTTTTATATATTTTCGACAGTTCTAAAATAACACAGCTATGCATCACATGTCCTGTTCTTTTTCATAACTTAAAATAAAGAAATACAAAACTATTGTGTTAACACGTATAGCGAGTGGCATGACATTGTTTGCATCAAAATGCCGTTGAAGAAGTTAGAGCTGATTTCTGTAAACCAAGTGTTCGGGCAGTAAATGGGCATTTGTAGGGGGTTGAGGAGGGAAAAGTGGCAGTAAAATGGCCACAGAGCACAAGCTTGCCAAAGAGAAAGAGGACAGTTCTCCTTCCTGCTGGTAATTGTCACATTATTTGTGCCCTGGCACCAAATATTTTGACTTTAATAAATATTTTGTTTGATAAAATATTAAATTCACATTTGTCAATGGTCACGAGGACAATTATACCTTTCAATAAATATAGCAAACCTGCAACACAAGGTTTGAAGATACCTCCAAGCTGATGTATACTTAACGGGTAGCTTGAATGGAAATTTTCCTGATAGTCATTGAATTCAAAATGAGCAATTAATTCATTCTGTTCGGATATTGATTGCTGCTTGAACGACATATTTCGGACTTTAAAGATAAAACAGTTCTTCCTCCTGTTTACTTTGATGTTTCTTAAGATCATAAATGCTTCATTAAAGAGGTCATTGAAGAGGATATAGCATTTTTGTCTCTATCGATTATTTAAAGATAGAATTTGACATGGTACCTAGATCTGGTAGAATCGCAGCAATGCTGAAATTCTCTTTGCCATTTGATATTTGCAGCAGATAAGACAAATTTTTCCCATTATGACTCTTATTGCGTTGCTCTTTTTGGAAATGACTGAGGAGCATTATCCTGAACTGAGAAGTCCTCTGGAAACAAAGGCATGTCTACCCAAGTGCAAGAAAAGGTACCATTGAGAGTTTCAAAAGAACAAAGAGATGAACAAACCTTGAATTTTGATAAGACGACTGGCAGATTTAAGCATTTTGTGCCAAACAATACATTTATTTTGAAATGAAGTTTGAATTGTGCTGAGCAAGCAAAAAACAGTGAAGCATTGATAAAATTAGTATGTAAATTTGTCAGTCAATAGTTACAAGCCACTGTGCTCATCACAGATTTTGAAATCAGAAAACTTTGTATGTAGTATTGTTTGTGTGCTTAACGAAGAGTACACAAACTCATCGGATACCGGCTTTATTCCAGCTCTGGTATACCTAGGCTTGATTATTCCTGTGACAAAATCCTTCGGATGAGTGAAATTGGTGAGAAAAATATCATTTTTGTCAAATATTGTATCACCAGCAAAGACTATAGACTTCATGAACCAGTCTCAAGAAATAAAGTATAATTGCTCAATCATTTTAACAGTTGCAAAGTTGTAATTAAGAAGATTGCAAGAGTATCAAATCGAACAAAAATGACCTCGAGGCTTCGCTAGTTATATCATTAAGACATCAGAGAAGTGTACATTTCAAGAGTTTTGTTTGTTTTCTACTGTCGAGTCTTGCTAATCCCAATGGATTCTGATGAGCTACTGCAAAAAACAAATTCCAATCTGATGGCTGGCATTTGAACTATCAAGAAATTGTCCAATACATTTGACAACTTTGGAAATCATTGCCAAGCCCACACGATCGAATTGAAATTATTACTGACATATATCAACACAATTCGATCATTCAGCATGGAAATTGAGACCATAGAGGATCATTAGAAAAATAATGATACAGTCAGCTATCTACAAAGCAATTTGAAATTTTGATGCATTTCTGAAGAGAGGGAGAAAAGGCAAACGCTTATTTCACTTATAAATAAAGGTCATCACCATTAGTGTACACAAATACACCATTAGTGTACACAAATTCACCATTAGTGTACACAAATACACCATTAGTGAACTTTTACCTAATACAACTGTGCAAAATTCGCATTTCTCGTCTGCAGCACAAGAGCACTTGCTATTCGGCAATCATGACGATGTTTATACAAAGATACTGCTTCACTGCCATCTAGCCCGTGACAGATACCCTCAAAAGGTATCATTGCCAGATGACATTCTTCAGTCACAGATATCTTGGTAATACTGTTGGGGAAGTCAGAATGTCAACACATCAATCTTTGTTCTGCAATTGACTTGTATCAAAGGGTTTAAAATTGAGTGATATAAAATTGAGTGCAGAGAAGAAAACAATTGTATAATTGGCTCTCTTGCTTTCACTAGAAATAATTAAATTTCCTCGTTTTGATGGAACGAAAAGGCAGCGTGTTAGAAGGTTTTGGAGGAAAATGAAAAGTTATCTTTTATGTTTGTTGCATAAAAATTTCACTTTTGCTTTTCACCCCTATTGAGCTGTTAAGCGTAGTATAAATGGTGTCAGTTTTGCAGCCGTAAGACCCTGGTTCGACGCCCAGCTGATCACAATCATACCTTAATTTCTGTTCCTTTCACAAGACCACCCTGTTGACTTCTAAATGGAATTCATGGCGATAAATGGATGCCTTTTAGACACAAAACACATGCCGCTTGTACAGCGTATACACTAAAAGACTAAGAATAAGAGGGGCAGACAATTGGGTTGAATGACTAATACTCATTCTAATTTTCCTATTGAGCTGTTAAGCTCAGTAGGGAAAGTGTCAGATTTGCAGTCATGAGACTCGGGTTCGATGCCCCGTTGGTCATACTCAAACCTTCATCTCTGTTCTTATCATGAATGTTACTCTCTTGTCCACTTCTACGTTATCAAAGCATAATAGCAAAGAATCTGATGCAATTATAAACAACCTAATAATTGAAACAACCCAATGGAGTAAATTTAACGCCACCATGGACTAAGAATACCCACTTGGAATGATATGGTCATGACGATTCTTCCGCCGATTTGACGATTTCGTTCCAGTAACTGCCTCGGATTCATCTGTTGTACCAGAAATTGATTTTAAATGCTGTGTGGGGAAGAAATAAACACGATTCAGAGTGGGAACAAAATAACACATTACGATAGTCAATATGGGCCATTATTAGGGTTAGCAACTTTGAATGCAATACATTAGTGAATGTTCTAAACATTCGTAGACTCACAGAGGAACCAATAGTAGTCGTAGCCGGATCAAAGTAACGGTGGGAGATAAAAAAAACACAAGAAAGAAACCAGTGAAAAGAAAGAGGCAAATAAATTGAATATACATGGATCTTAAAATAACAAAAAACACAAAAGGAATCTGAAACGATGCCAGTTCGACGTCAATTAAAGTTTGCGTCCTTTTTATCCAAGATTGGACATATCACGTCACGTCACTCCCGTGGCCTGGTGGCCTTGGGGCACTTTGACAAGTTCACAATTTTTCGCCACCGATCACGGTTCTTCGCTTCTCGAATACATGTTACCACACTCTTCCCAGTCCAGTCACCAATGTCTGTCAACCACATTCTCTTAGGTCGACCTCTTCCTCTACTACCTTCCACACTACCGTGCATGATGTAGAAAGCGTCCCCATCTTTCTAATGACATGACCAAACCATTTCAGCTTTCTTCTCCTTGCTGTCTCTAGCAGAGGCTCATATGCACCGATTTCATTAGTGATTCTCCTTTTGACTTCAATATTAGTAGTTTTCTGTTTCCACGTGATCCCAAGCAGTCTTCTAAAGCAGCGGAGCTCGAAAGCAGATATTTGTTTTTCCAGCGCCTTGCTGTGGGTCCACGATTTGCATCCATACAAAGCAATCGATGTTATCAGAGATCTCATCAGTCTGATCTTGACAGTGATAGATATTCCACTCGAGCTCCAGATTCTGCTCAGTTTAGCAAGTTGGCTGGTAGCAATTGCCAGTCTTTTCTTCATCTCTTGTTCCGAAGTGATATCTGCATTCAACGTGGAGCAAAGGTATTGGAAAGTTTGCACTTCCTCTAATTCCACATCGCCAACTTTGATTTGAACGTCAGAGGTGTCTTCGATATTTGTTCTCGAGTTGCCCAGAGTTTTACTTTTTTGGCACTGATCTCCATGCCATACTTCCTAGCAACTGTATCTAGCTGTGTAGTGAGATCCACAAGCTCTTCTTTGGATCCTGAGATGAGATCAATGTCATCTGCAAATCTGAGGTTAGTTATCTCCCTGCCTGCTACTTTGACTGTTCCTGAGAAATTCTACAAGGCCTCTGCCATGATTCGTTCCAAGAAGATGTTAAAAAGGCAAGGGGACAAGATACCACCTTGTTGCACACCGACTGTGGTGTGGAACCACTCAAGATTGTTATTGTTTATCATCAGTGCATTGCTGTTTTTGTTGTAAAGTGTTTATGTATTCCCATATTGTGTTTCTCATTACCAACCATAACGCTTCCCTCCATACCCTATCGACTGCCTTCTTGAAATCAATGAAATTGTGATGAAGTTCCATTTGGTGGTTGCGGTATTTCTCTCTCAGAATTCTCACGTTAGCAATTTGCTCAACAGTGCTTCGTCCACTCCTGAAACCAGCTTGCTTTTCTGCTAAAATGTCTTCAGCTTTTGTCTTCATACGGTTACTGATTACTTTCAAAACAACCTTACTTGGGTGACTTATAAGGCTAATCGTCTGGTAGTTTGTGCATTTCTTTAGATCTCCTTTCTTAGCAAGTGGGATAATCAGTGATTGTGTCCATTGTTTTGGCCACTCACCGCTACTCCATACCATATCACAAATCTTGTGATACTTCAATAGTATACTCTCCGCCATTTTTCAGTAACTCTGCTGGTATATTGTCAAAACCGGCAGCTTTTCCATTATTTAAGGATCATACAGCCTCCTCAATCTCGCACTTCATGATATCAGGTTCCTCATCTGGTTGACCAGGACCTTCTTTCTGTAGAGTCATGACAATGTTGTCATCTGTTGAGATTGGATAACTGTACAGTTCCTGAAGGTACTCATTCCACCTCTTCTGAATTCTATTAGTTTCAGTTAGTAAGGTCCCGTTTGCATCCTCGCATTTTTCCAGTATCTCATCAGTCATCCATGGCTGTTTCTTCCTTTTCTTTTTGCCTAGCACCTCCATAGCAGCTTCATTCATTCCTTCAGTGAAACGATCAGCCAACTCTTGCAAGTTTGTCAATAAGTGGCGCAAACTTTCCTCCAATAGTGATTTGGAAGGTCTCCTGTATGTCTGCGTCTTTCAGTCGATGTGTGCCATATTTGATTCTCATGACCGGCAATCTCTTCATTTTCTTCAGCTTGAGCTTGAGAGTGCTCATAATGAGGTTGTGGTTACTGCCTATGTCCGCTCCTGGGAAAGATCTCGTTTTGTGACCATTTATGCCACTGAAAGATCTTCTCTCAACCAGGATATAGTCAATTTGACTTTTTGTGATGCCATCAGGAGCAACCCAAGTTATCCTCCTCGCCATTTTGTGCTTGAATTTCGTGTTGGCAACTACCAAGTTGTGTAGCTTCGCGAACTCCAGCAATTTCAATCCTCTCTCATTTGTACATCCTAAGCCAAATTTCCCTGCTGTTCCCGGCCAATCCGCATAAGCATCCAGTCCTATTTTTGCTTTCCAATCTCCCATTACCACAAGAATATCTTTCTTGGGTATGCTCTTTATTGTCACCTTGAGCTGGTTGTAAAACCTTCAATTTCATCATCACTGCATTCCAAAGCTGGAGCGTACACTTGTATGATTGACAGATTCCTTGGCATTGCATTAAGCCTCATCCATAAGATTCTGCTTGAGATAGGTTCGCACTCCATCACAGCATTTCTGCAATCATGGTGCACCATAAACCTACTCCACCCACCTTTTTCTTACTGTCGACACCCCACCAAACTTTGTGACCTTCTTCAGAGATTGACTCGCCATTGTTACACCATCTTATTTCTGAAATTTCCAGAACACTCCACTTGTATTTCCCATCTCTTGCTCTAACTCATTCAATTTCCCGTCAGCAGACAAGGATCTCACATTCTAAGTCCCAATAGTGATCTCTTGCTTCGCCACCTTCAGTCTTTGGATATTTTTCCCGCCAGTAAAATATTTTTCACCTGAGCCGCCCTGGTGGGAGTCAGCTACAGGCGCGGCCGTTGGACATATACATCGATGATAATGGGCGTTTCTACCGCATAATTTAAAAAAAAAAGCTATGAAAACTAGTCTGGTAATTTTAACAAAATTATGGATCCTGCTTTACACTTCTTTTGGCTTTCGTTACTCTATAAAGTAATAGTCGTGGGATTTATAAAAATAGGGAGGTGAATCAACCCCCAGCAAATTAAATTAAGCTTTCGAAAGTTTTAACATTTTTTGGTAAATCTTGTTTTCTCTGCCCAAGAGCTTATGTTTCTGCTGGTATCTGTCTGTTCGTTTCTATCTCTCTATCTGTCTGTCTGCCGGTCTGTCGGTTAGCAAAGTAATTTTAAATGCTATAAATGTATGCTTATTATTTGATAACAATATGGTATTCAGACTGGTTCAAGTTGACTCTTTCTGGTAATTCTTGTGTAGTAACTCGTTTTTGAATCTAACCGGTGTCACGAGACACAAAACTGCATACTTTAACTGTATGTCTCCTTAAAATCGCTTCAAACTTTTTCCTAATCAATCAAGGCAACACCATGATGGAAACCACATATACTTGCCTCGAACTGTAACTCGTATCCACTTTTGTTGTCTGAGTTCACGTCCTGCAATGCATTCAACCTCAGTCTAATATTTTGTGCAGAGATTTCAGTCGTACCACATGTAATTGCTTCCAATATGGCATCATAGACAAAGACATATTGTTCCTGAAATGATAAATAATAAACTTTAAGCTGTGTAAATAAAGTTGTCATCATGCGGCAGTGCTCAAGCATTTAAAGTCAAAAACGACTCAAATTGATAAGTTGGGTGGTAATTAAAAATAGACCAACTAGAAAATAAATCATTTTTGTAACGTAATGGTTGCAAAGAATAATAGGAGGACCCAGTGCAAGAGGTGGCAGGAGAGGAATTGAATAATTAGTAGTAAAATAGTTAATCTGACAAAAGGAAATGTAAAGAAGACGTTTACACAAGACGAAGAAAAGAATACGAGGATACATTAGAAAGAAGAACTAGCAGAAAGGAGTGTGAAAGGGAGGAATAAAAAAAAACATGCAGAAGAAAAGGAAAGTGCTAAAGAGAAAAATGCATACGAAAAAAGGAAAAATAAAAAAAATTAACCGAAGAACAAGAAGCAAAACAACAAAACAGATAAAGGAGAACATACATTTTTGGCATGATACGTGCGACTGTACGATTACTGCATTCTCCATGAATGTGATATAAGACTTAAAATATAGTCGGTTTTGTACAATAGGGATTAGAAAAAAGAGATCTTTGTAAATTATATATTTACCTCTGTTTGTACCATATGTATTCTTTGAGAACGTATATAATTAACATAATTAAATATGTCAATAATTCTTTTAGTCCTTGCCAGATGCAACATAGCATCAATGACAATGAATGTCCCCGTTCTGCCAAAGCCAGTGCTATTACCACCAAGAAAAAAGAATAAAACATAAAACAGATGACAAAAGAGAGAGGCTTAAACGCAACACACCTTGTACAAACAAACAAAATGCTTTATCATAAAGCCATAAAAGCTAAGAATACAATAGGAAGCTAAGAATGCGAAGGAAGCTAAGGATGCCATAGGAAGATAAGAATCCGATAGGAAGCTAAGAATGCCATAGGAAGATAAGAATGCCATAGGAATCTAAGAATGCCATTGGTAGCTAAGAATGCCATAGGAATCTAAGAATGCCATAGGAAGCTAAGAATGCCATAGGAATCTAAGAAAGCCATAGGAAGCTAAGAGTGCCATAGGAAGCTAAGAATACCGTTGGAAGCTAAGAATGCCATTGGAAGCTAAGAATGCCATTGGAAGCTAAGAATGCTATTGGAAGCTAAGAATGCGATAGGAAGCTAAGAATGCGATAGGAAGCTAAGAATGCCATAGGAATCTAAGAAAGCCATAGGAAGCTAAGAATGCCATAGGAAGCTAAGGATGCCATAGGAAGCTAAGAATGCCATAGGAATCTAAGAAAGCCATAGGAATCTAAGAATGCGATAGGAAGCTAAGAGTGCCATAGGAATCTAAGAAAGCCATAGGAAGCTAAGAATGCGATAGGAAGATAAGAATGCGATAGGAAGCTAAGAATGCCATAGGAAGATAAGAATGCAATAGGAATCTAAGAATGCCATTGGAAGCTAAGAATGCCATAGGAATCTAAGAGTGCGATAGGAAGCTAAGAATGCCATAGGAATCTAAGAAAGCCATAGGAAGCTAAGAGTGCCATAGGAAGCTAAGAATACCGTTGGAAGCTAAGAATGCCATTGGAAGCTAAGAATGCCATTGGAAGCTAAGAATGCCATTGAAAGCTAGATATGCCATTGAAAGCTAGATATGCCATGAAGATAGGTATAGCTCTAGTATTTCTAATGAAAAAGGATGTTTCCGTCGCTTACATCCTCAATTTTTCCATGAGCAAATTTACGAGGACTTTAGCATCTCTGAGTCGTAGCCTCAGGTTCAGTTATCTGAAATTATATTGTCCGCAATTCTGGGAGGGGTTATGGCATCCTACCAGCATTTAAAAGGCTTATCAAGAGATTGGAACACTCGAAGTGACAGACTATACTCACTGTTCTGTAGGCTGTTGTTTTCTATTTTCAAAGTAATGAACATTCCTTAAGTGATACTGTCTTGAACAACCATCATTCTTCTATCATCCGTCCATTTAGTCAAAAAGAACTGCACAGTACGTTTCATTCTCGAGTAAATTACAAAGCCAACTGTAAGGATACACAGATTGCAATAACATTGTTTTTGTGCAAAATGTATTTATGGGCACAACTTAGTTAAATACAAACCTGCAGTGAATAACGATTGGGCTGAAAACTTGATTATAGGGAAAAAGGTTTCTGAATCGTCGTTGAAAACCCAGCAGATCGGAAGGATGCTCAGGCACGCCAAGATCTGGCCAGCTGATGAAATGAACATGACTTACGAGACGTGAATCCTTGTATCCAAGCTATGTAAGGAAAAGGAATAAAATGTTGGTTTAATGGTCCTTGTCGAGTTACTGGCTTTCAGTCAAAACGTAAACCAATTACCAGATTTGTCTACGCATATAACAGCCTTTGTTAACTCCAGTTTTATGCTGTTCCCGGCATCGTTAGCTATAATGAACTACATTACATATAGCAAGGTGAAAATACCATTAATTAAATATGACAATTAAAAGCACTAAGGCACAAATCACACGAAATGCCAAAATGCAGCCATACTCAGATAGCCATTGAAAAAATCATTTACAGAACGATGGCATCATACCTTGCTAAGATAGCAACTGCATGTGGGTATCGATAATTGAAGACAATTTATGAGTATTTGTTGGTTATTTCAACTTTTGAACTTGTAAGCAAATTCCGTTATTTTATACAAGCTAGTCATAAATAACATTTACTTTTATTTAAACAGATATTGCAACACTTTAACTGAGCGAACATAATAATCAGATCAACACAGAAGTAAAAAATGGAATTGGCATCATTCATCGCATGTAGCAGCAACCAAAAACACTAAAGCACAAATCACACGAAATGACAAGATCCAACCATACAACAAGAAGGTTTATTTGTAGTTTTATTATCAAACAGATAGCAAAAGTAAGGATTCATAAATTGACAATAGCATCATACCCTTTTCATGGACAGATTCCTGATAGCATAGTCTGCGTATGTTTCCTCCTTGATCCGCTCCACTGTAATTTCTCCAAAAGTCTCCGATGACTGTGCTGGCCAATATTTTTCACATTTTTTCTACATCAAGGTAGACAGCTCGACAACTTTAAAATATAACTAAGTAAATGGTAAAGAGATCTTTTAGGATAAATGTAAGATACGAAATATCACCACACGATTTAAGCGTTAAATAATGAAACAAATTTACTTTAAAAGATTACCCAATAATTTTGCGGGGCTATCCTTTGTATGTTTTCAAATACAAATAACCAAAGAGTGTCGATTTCAGAACAGAACTGAAAGCACTCCAAGAGCGCACGTTTCCGCCAAACCAGTATGATTATTCAAGCGACATGAGTTTTCCCCACGATGATTACCTTACTAGTTCATGAAGCTATCATTACCTAATACGGTAAATGAGTTATGTCCACAGACGTCCTCAATAGACGTCATCATCTATCTATCTATCTATCTATCTATCTATCTATCTATCTATCTATCTATCTATCTATCTAGCTATCTATCTATCTAGCTAGCAACTAGTAAAGTTGGTGACATATGTTGAGTTTAATACCTTTCCCCTTTCAATCAGATTTGTCAGCATGACTATTGCTGGTATGTTATGATCCCATATCATACGCCAAAAGTCATTCACAGTCTCTGCCATAGGTCCTTGCGTATGAGAAGTACAAAATGTGACGGAAAGGACGTAAATAGCAATTAACGAATCACACACAACAGAGAAAAACGAATACAGAAGTACAAAATAGAGAAATTTGAGTTTCAGATAATTTAACTTTATTTGCAATGTAGTAATCAAACTTCAGGAATTTGCACAACTAATGAACTTGATTAGAGACGAGAATTCAGTCCATGCCCGATACGTCAATTGAAAGGGAACAGTCTATCTAAATTTCTTTCACGCTGATGGAGTTGAATGACATAAACGATTTCATGGTTATGGGGGCCATTATGAATTGTCGGAAAAGTGAGACAAAATGGCGGATTCACAATGACAACATAAATTGCCTATACTTCTTTTGTTGTCAATTCTATGTTTAACATGATAAATTAGAACAGATTTATACTTTTTATAACGATAAAGTGTTTTTGTTTTGAATATACAGCTATTTGTTTGTTCTTTGTTGTTTTCACAAAATTTTCTTTTGGTTTCTGAGACTTGGCAAAAGTGGTCTAAGATCGAACCCCAGTTGTATTCATCAACTCAACTTCAAAACTGTTGAGGTGATGAAGGTTTTCTGGCAATTTTCTGCATCCTTATGGATTGGCCTTTTATTTGGTAGTTCCTTTGTCTCCATAGACTGCGTCATTTTTGAGATATACCCCTTAGACGTCATCTCCAATTTTCAATGGTGTGTCATACTCTACAAGCAATATAATGACGACAGCGGCAATGCCGCTAAAAACTTTACAGGTTAGTTGATAAACCGTTGTTGACAGTTTTTGCAATTTTTTCTAAGAAGAGCAACTGATCTTATAAGTAAAATTTCAAGGTATTTTGACGAGAAGCTTTCAAATACACCAAATCACCAATAAAAGACGAACACTTACCCTGACTTGCAATATAACTGCGACTGTTATCATGACTCTAGAATATCAGGAAAGAAGCATTAGGATACTTGTAAGTCCACTTTTGGGACCCCTACCTTTATCACTCTGTTAATGGCTTGTTAATTATTCGTACATCTTACTGCAATGTGTAATCTTTAATGATACTAAGTATTGTTCTTCTAAACTATTTATCATGTTACATTCACATACAATGTTAATTTCTCCAAAAAAATCAGAGGTTTTTGACGAAACATAAGAAAATTAAGCATAAAGTCATGGCTCTTGAAGAATTATTAGCCATTTTTATTAGAATTATTAGTCATTTTTATTAGCAGATTACTTTATTCACCTGGCGTGTCTATTGCGACAAGTAAGGAATAAACTATGATTGAAACATTTCTCAAGATACTAATGCAATAAAAAATTAATTGTTAGGAAAAACAATTATTCATGATTTATTATTACAGTTTATATAAGCACAAGGGTTGCGAGGTAATAGTCTACACATATGTAATTGTATACCATATAAGAGTACACCATAACAAACTAAACCAATTAATAGCTTATATATCACAAGCAGTGTAACAAAGAACTTACGTGGATGAAATTGGCATTTATGTAATCAGAATAACTGTCAGAATCCTGTGGAATAAGTTTCACTCTTGAGTGATCATCTAGAAATACACATTTACAATGGAATAACCAGAAATTTGACGAAAAAATAAATAAAAAGAGAAATATAATAAGTAAAGAAGTAATCTAAATACTAAAAATAACAACCATTTTTAAATATTTTGATTTTTTATCGCTATTGTAAATAAATGTACCCTCAAAGACATTTTGTCAATAAACGTCAACTTTCACCTTAGAACGTACTTATCCTAAATTTTGACAATAAGTGAACATCAGCCATAAAAAACGTGAAAATAACAGGACTGAATTTTTCTCTAAATATAACAGTTTCCAATTAGCATACTTAATATATGCTAGTTATGTTTGAAACTGATCTTTGAACATAAATCAAGTCAATCTGCAATAGCAGAGTCCTTTCTTATTTCTCTTTACATTTTGAATCCTTTAAGTCACCTCATTATCAAGAAATTGAGTCAACAATTGAACAAACGGAGGAAAATATGTATTACAAATAACGTGTTTACTTTTCCAGCTACTTACATGCTGCAATGTCTGAGAATCGATTTTTAAGTATGTTCTGAGGAGCCATTGCATAATCCCAAGGATACTCTTGACCATCGTTTAAATTCTTAAAGGAATCCAAAGAAATACAAAGTGGTAATTATCAATCATCTATTACGAGACAATTTGAGCATATTCTATTAATAAAGAGGTATAAGTTGTTGTAAAAGTCTTAGTGCGTAAAGACAGAAGACAGTAACAGTAACAGAAACAACGGTTGGAATCAGCAATCATTTTACGTGTTAGCGCGTATAAGTAGCAGCAATAGCAGCAGCACTAGACGTAGTTGTTGCAGTAGCAGGGCTGTAGCCGGTCTTTGACAATTGGAGGGGGAGGGGGGAAGGGGAGGCAGCAGCAAAAACTATGTTAATAGGTTACCTCTTCATTTAATAACACTTTAGCCAAATTGAAATACGTCGCAAATTTACTTGACATATCCAGCTAGCAAGAATGAACATAGTTTCTTTGCGCTTTCTAATTCTGCTAACGCACTGTTATAAAAGAAGACATGGAAACCATAGGAAAAGTTGACACGTGTTTGGTAGGTAATTTTATGCTGCACGATTCAGTACTTATAGCTGAAAATTGCTAGCAAAGAGTTTTCGAAAATGTTACTTTGCAGAAAAGTGGAGAGCAGTTGCCGTTCTGCACCCAATGAGTACGACCCTGAGTAGTACATCAATACCTTATGAAGTTGATCTTTGAAATCGCCTGCCTATCTCGTAATCCCAATACATGACGTCGATTGGCTCATTGTCTGTACAGTCAGTCAGCACACACTGATTTTTCTGCGTTCACTAGTCGCCACCCCAGCAGTGGCTTAGTGGCAGAGTGCTCGCATTGCATGCGGGAGGTTGTGGGTTCGAATCCACGTCCGGGGCATAACAAAGACTTAAAAAAAAATGGTACATAATGTATCCCTGCTTAGCAGTCAGCACTTACGGGATAGATTAAGGAAGTTAAACACACAGTGCTACCAGTGGGCTAGCCCCCTACTGTAGCATTCACTGTAATTGCACAGCTGTGTGATCCAATGGCAAACAAAATGGAGATGGTTGCCACCCTAATACACCAAATTGTTGTGGGAAGGAACTTTGACTTCTTGACTAGTCCCCAGTAACAAACAAATGAGCAGTTCTGCTTTGCTGTCTTCCTCAAGACCTTCAAAATCTCCATAGTGTGTATACTTAACTATCATGTCCTTTTATTGACGGTTTTGACATGCTCGAGGATTTGTTTCTCAATTAAAATTGATGAGCATGAGGATGTTTGTTATTACATATATCTTTGATACCTAAAACATGGAGCGCATTATATATTTAAACTTAAGTTTAGCAGCGAATACAGCTCTGTTAGATACCTACTTTATACTCCTTACTCAATGCATCATGTGTCATCTGCTGGCAATGCTTAGGAAATGCCTTAATTGATACTTTTGGATATCTTGGATCTGCTCCAACCGATGCCGGGTAGACTCTTTGATAAATGCCTAGTCGTTGAATAAGAACAGAAAAAGAAATACTGGGCAGGTGAGAAGCACTTTTGAGGTAATCAATTATACAATTATACATTATCAATAATAAAAGTAATAATAATAAGCAAATAATGTGTAATAATGAAATAAAAACAATAAATAATTTATTCAAAACTCCAAACTAGAGTTTTCTTCCAGGCACTTATAATCTGCCACTAAACGGATCAAGGACGATGGGGAGAAGTCACTCAAATGCTGCATCAAACTTGTTTAATTGGTCGCAAAACCGCAAAACCGTGTGGGGGTAAGCGTCCATCCTGCCCTTTCTTTAGAGGGGCGAAAGGGACAAAAGTGCACTTTCAATAATCTGTTTTGAGAATGTAAAATACAATAGAAGTCATGACTTGACCCTTGTGAAATCTTTAGCATATTTTCCTATCAATATCACTCATTTCGTAAATCACGTTTTCAGCCACCGCATAGTCCACAATCATTTCCTCTGCACGCCACTTAAGCAAACATCATCTCACATCATCTTCCATCTTTTGGTCTATATTGATCTCCAAGCACATCCGACACGCTGTTGACACCTTTTACGTACTTCTAAAACAGGATGAAATCATCCAAACAAGACTACATTTTTCTTTAACATTGTACACAAGTTTCAATCCTGCTTTGCTTGTTCAAAGAAAGAACTTCGAATTTTCATTACATAATGCCAAAGCGGACCGAAACAAAAGGGCTGTTATGAAAGCACTTCCTGAGCCGGCTGCTCAGCCCGATCAGTCATAAACAACATCAGTATCTAGACCAGTTCGTGCACAAACAAGACGATTTCGGTGTTTGTGCAAAAACTAAACAGGGTACATTGGAAGATAATATTGTTGTACAAGAAACCTGGGTAAATTCAGTTAAAGATTACACTAGTCAAGACAAGAGGAGAGTGAAAGGAATGGACGATTTTTTTAGGAGAATGGTTAGGTAGGCACGATTGGCTTGTTTATAACAGGGAAACGAGAAAGACTTTTTGCTCAATGTTCACCCATAACAGTGGCACACACAAGGGAGCATTCAGTTCCAAATATGGAGAAGGCTTTGATAACTGAAAGAAAGGCCCTGAAAAATTTAACGACCATGAAGATAGTTTTGCTTATAAAGCTGCATCTGGTACAATCATAAGACGTACCATTGAAGGAAAAGTTAGCTTAGTTCAACTTAAAAAGCAGTAGCTTCGAATGCAAGTGCTCAGTTAGCATTTTCAAACTCTGAGGGCATTGTTCATCAAGGGGTTGCTATTAGAGGTGCAAATGATTAAAGTCTGATATATACCAATTTGACCTGGACAAAGCGATTAATGATAAAGGTCTGGAGCTGCTGCTTAAAGACAATTGATATGTAACGTTACACGACATTCTAGACAAGCAAAAACAAATACTAGTTTTGAAAGTTTGGAGATTTGTTGGAAGGCATCCTGGAGAAAGACATTTACGACGCAGCTGATGTGTCCCCCAAAAGCAATTGTCTTTCTCTGTCGGGATGTGCACTGATGACTATGAAGTTTCTGAAGACTTCCTTGGCATTTTTGAATGCCCCGAGGAGATATTATCTGATGCATTTCTAAAGCATATGAAAGATATTCTCCTTAGATCATACTCGAATGACATGAAATGGTAGTGATGGTTTATTATGGAGCTGCTGCAATGAAATCTTTAGCCAGGGCGTTTAAAGCTGATGTTTCCCCTGATGCTATCCATGTTCAATGTTTCGCCCATTGCAACAAATTAATCATTAAAGATGCAATTAAGCAGTGCACTTCATTGGTAGGATCTCTTGATTTATGCCAAACTCTCTGCACACAATTACGGGTGATTATGCTAAGTGGATTCTCCTGTTTGAAGAAGTTCAGATGGAGTTCAAATATGAGCAAAAATCAGATAAATACAAGGTCCTACGACTTCAGAATCTGTCTGCAACTAGATGGACAACAAGAGTCATGGCAGCTGATGTCATCTTTGAGAGGACCGTTGAGCTGCACAACAAGCTGGAAATCCTAAAGAATGCCCCAAGCATCTTTGCTGATACCAAAATGAGAATTCAAAGAATTCTGGAGTGCCGTTGTCTTCACTGCAGGACCTTTTTGATTTAGATGTGACACGAAGCCTTCTTCGTTTGTTAGAGAAGTTCTCAAAAGAATTCCAAGCAGCTGATATACCTGCTGATTATGCTTTGTATTCTCTGAGACATGCACTGCAAAGGTTGAGCGGAATGAGGAATGAGAGAGTATTTAAGCATATTCTTAATGAAGCCAAGAATGTTGCTCGGGTGGAGGAAGTAGCCAACAGGGGCCTGCAAAGAAAAGTCGCAAGATGGATGAAATATGGAGATATTGTTCTAACCAAAAGGCTTCATACAACAAAACAGCAGACGGTGGGAACTTTGAGCAGATGGGCTGATCATATTATAAAGCCATTGGCGTGAGTGTCTAAAGTGTCAACAAAAGGTTTGAGCGGGACGATTTCTTCTTCGTAAGGAGTATAGAACAAATCAATGATTAGGATGAATGTCTGGAAGATGTTTTCCAATAGATCCTTTGGCACTTATGTCTGTCCTCCGCTGCATCGTCCTCTATTCCCAACTCTTCCAGGTCTTTAACAATGCAATTCATCCAACTTTTCCTTGCTCCTCCTACTGGTCTTTTTCCCCAACTTCCATCGCCATAGTTCTCCACCCCAGCTCTTTTCACATGTTCTTCTGGAGCCATTTCCCTATGCCTTCCAGATTGCATTTCCTTAAAACCTCCTCACTTGTCACTTGGTCCTGCCATCTTATTCCGGCCATGTATCTTAACATCTTACTGTCTGTCATCCTGATTAGCTCCTCGAGTCTGTCTGTCAGAGGCCATGTCTCCGAGCCATACATCAGAACAGGCCCCAATGCAAGCTTCGTATACTTTAGCTCGGTGTATCAGGGGCACTGTGTGGTTTACCAGGAGCCTGAATATCTCCTTCCACTTCAACCAAGTTGCTGCGATCCTTCCTCTAACTGCTACCTCAACTCCCCCTTCACAATCCAGCTTATCTCCAAGGTATTTGAAAGTGTCCACCTCGTCCACTCTACCCTCCTCCAGCTTTATACTGTCATCTTCACTATCCTGGCCACCTGTGTTTCCTGTGCATCTCGGACAGATGAAATCCCTCACTCCAGTCAGAGCACCTTTTGTGGCACCACTTGTTACATGAACTACAAAAAATTGATAATGCCCCCACTCCTCTACCACAGCAACTACAGGGATATCTCCCGCTTGTTGCCACTTGCTGGTTCTTCTTTCCAGTGACCATCACTTTTGTCTTCTCTATATTAACTTTCAAACCTCTTCTTTTCATGCCATTTCTCCACCTCACAAACATCTCTCTAATTTCTTCCTTCATCTCTCCTAATCATCAGCGTAAAGCAGCTCAAATAACCCTTCTCGTTGGCACTTCTTTGTGGCTTCTTCCATTACAGTAATAAAGAATGGAGGGCTGAGCGCTGATCCTTGGTGTACTCCCACACTTGAACTTCTCAGACAGTTCCTGCAACAGTTTTCACTCTTGATGTGGTTCCTTCATACAGTAGCATCACCATTCTGATCAACTTCTCGGGTACTCTTTGCCTTCTCAGAGCCCACTCTATCACTTCTCTTGGTACACGGTCGAAGGCCCTCTCTAGGTCAACAAATACACGGTAAAGCTTCCTTTTCTTATCCCAGTACTTTTCTTGCATCTGTTTAATTATATAAATTTGATCTGTTGTTGACCGTCCACTCATGAAACCAAACTGTCTATCGTCAATCATCAGAATGCCAGGTAACCCGTATCTTCTCATAAATCTTCATCGCATGCTGGCCACAAAGAAGAGTGTCTGCCTTTCCTATGTAAATGGGAGATGTCCAACTGTCTTTCCAATCATCTGGAGCTCTTTCTTCTGCTGCCACTTTGATACAAATGGCTGTCAGCTCGTCTAGACAAGTTTCTCCTCCAGCTTTCATTAGGTCAACTGCCAGTTGTATAGATCCAGCTGCTTTTCCGTTCTTCATCTTCTTCAAGACATTCTTCACCTCCTCCAGCTTTATGATTTCTACTGGACCTTCTTTCTTGACTTCTTGCTCTATTTCCCACTCATTTTCCTCGTTGAGCAGTTGCTCAAAGTTGAAGGAAGAAGATGAATCCTTCTTAAATCTAACGGCTGAAGACGGCAACGCAGAAACTCCGCAAAAGAGAACGAC
>JANTCA010035788.1:0-20562 GCA_024741275.1 Chironex yamaguchii
GATGGATGGAAAAACTAGGGATTGAAATTGGTGTTAGTGTTGTTCAAAAAACAGCCTTGTTGGGAACAGCTAGAATACTTCGAAAAGTGTTGGAGATGTAAGGTGAAAGAAACATCTTGGCCCTTGGCTGCTAGTTGTGGCTCGCCCAAGAGAAGTTAATCGGCAATAAGAACAGCCTGTACAAATTGAAACAATAATAATAATGATAATAATAATAATGATAATAATAGTAATAATAATAATAATATAGGCTTCAGAACTGAGACAAAATCTAATGCATCTCATACGAATAAACAGAAGATTCAAAGCCAACATTACAGTACGGACTAGTACGTTTTTCAATAATTTTATGTGACTATGGCTCATGTGAGTTGAGAGTCTTTTTATTACAAATCAACCATCCAATGTTTATCTCTTACGTTATGGAAAAGTGTGGTTATGATGCTCCCAATTCCGGTGTATTTACTATGAAATGGATTTGCAAATGAAAATTTATATGTAAAGTAAAGAGTTGTATTTCCTTAAATTTGAATTTCGATAATTAGATAAATGTCTTCTTGTTTTAGTGATCAATGTTAAAGCAAAACAGATCTTGAAATGGGAACTGATGAATCTTGTGTGTATTCCAAATGATTATTTGCGTAATTATTGTTTTATTTATATGAAATGGTATATAATGTACAAATAAATTATAATTAAGAGAGATAGTTCTAATGACCGAGTGTTATCTAATTCAAAGGATTTAAGCATTTCAAGCTTAGTGATTACAATTTACTTATGACTGTAGTCTGTAATGAACAGGAAAGTTAGGGGTGTCCATGGGCTTAGTAACGGACCACCTTCGTTTTAATGGTTGTTTAAAGCACTCTAAATATAATGCAGGTGATGTTTAAAGCGACTTTGTAATTTTTGTCATGCTCATTTACATTTATTCAATTGTTTCTGGAAACAAGTTTAAACCCTTGGCATGTTGTTTGTGGTAAAATATACCTCTGTGCAAATGTGACGTAGGGTGAAGCCGCCTTTGCGATACAACGCATACTTTCTTTCACTTTTGGCTTCGTCTCTCTAGTCAGCAGTCGCCACGCGGATACAATTTCCCCAGTTTTCATCACCACCCTGCCAGACTGTTGGCCGTTTTTTGAGGTTACTCTCAACCCATCAGATATGGTTTGTCTTCCGTGAGGACTCTTCTCCTAGTCCTCTGCATCATGGTTTTTGTCTAACTGTTTTACAACCGACCGCTGTCGCCAACTTCTTTTTGTTCCTTTGTAAGACACACATAGGAGACGTTTGGTCTATTCTTGCATTCCCGGAAGCCACAAGGGTAACAACACAACATAATACATTAAGATAAAAACTTATTGCAAAGAGCTGCAACGTCTTCCTATGTTGCACTAAGACATGTATTATACACATGTTACGTTGTTCATTCACTGTAATGATAAGAATTTTGCCTTACTTAGTTAACTGCACTATGCCATGCTATTCTATTGCAAGCTATACTATACTATACTACACTAGCTATTTTATACTATGTATGCTGTAATAGTACCTGTAGCAAGGATACAAATCTCACGAACGTCGCAAAATATTCTTTGGTAAGCTACCTTTTGACAACTTTGGGACGTTTTGGGACAAAATGCTAATCACGTACCAAATTTTACGTAAAGCTACAACAACGATACTTTACTACACTACAGTATACTCTTCTGGGGATGAGCAAATCAACTGATCATTTAGAACGTGGAAGAGCAAATACAACACAAATTCATAATTGAGGTCAAAAGTTGCATTTTTCAAACAAGCGCCAGCTTGCTCCTCTTTGCATTTGGACTAAGACATATTTCAGTGCAAATATCCTGTCAGCTTTCACAGGTTGCTTCAAAGGATTCTACGGTCAAGAGTCATTTCTATGAATACTGAGTGAGCAGCATCCTATAGGTTTTGAAAAGAAATCGATTTCTGGAATGGAGGGGTAGAGTTTAACAGACATCAATAAATGTGTCTTTTAGGCAATGGCTTTAAGAAAGTTGTTTGGTAACCTGATTTCTTAAATTAAAAATGGGTACGTCTGTATTAATGCATAATTCAGGTAACGAACTATCGCCCTCAGGAAACAATGTTTTGGCTGCAGGACAGCCTGACGAAATATCTAATTCCATTTGTGTCTAATTCATACTAAAGTAACTCATGTTTTAGCATAATGGATTTCAACAGCATAGTCCACTTTTAATTGCAATAAATTTGCAAATCCTCACGCCAGATTTACGCAAACGTGATGAATTGCTGAGTTGTCAAAGATGTTGTCATAGTAACCAGCACCCACAAGGCTTAAGCAATGAAGAATCATAATACTGCTTTCTAAAATAATTTATGTCTTAAGAAAGATAAACCTCAATTAAATCACATCAACTCCTTGTACTTTCTGTAAGCCCCAACGTTGTGGACCAGCTTCGTAAGCTGATGTTATGACGACAAATGCAGCTCCTCATAGAACAAATACCAAACAGTTTTGGTTGTGAAGAGTCTTTGCAACTGAGTTTGAGAAATAAGAGAGAGAATAGCATGGTCTAAATAGTAGTCGACAGGGTAGTCTTGTGTAAAGAAGAGAAGTAAGGTTATAAATATGAGCACCGGGTCGTTGGATCCGGATCTTACGATTTCACAAATCTGACGCTTTTTCTACTGAGCTAAAGAGCTCTGCAGGAAAGGTCAAACTCGATATAAATGATGCTTGGGGTGATATAGGGAGCGCAATCAAGTTAAAAATGTCCATGAAATGTCAAAAGTAAAAACAATCGTGAAATAGTAGTTGAGAAAAATTCAGTTACAGTTTGACATCTGCAAATTTTGTACCGAAATATACGCTTTGAAAGAGCGATAGTGATAATAAGATCAACAATTTCTGATTGATGCCCAGTCCATCATTTGGATTCAACGTGGCATTTTATTGCAATTAATAAGTGTGTTGGGCACGCTCATTAACAGTGGTCTGCTGACTGCAACAGTTGCATTTTCTTAAAGTTTTCATAATTTGTCTAATATTCATCGTAAATGTCACTGAAAAAAAATGCCCAAGAAAAAATCATATCACATACCCTGCCTGTCGTTGTCAGCGTAAACACTAAACCAGTTAAATAAAGAATGCGTCCTTGGTCACACCGAAGTCAACTAAAAGGTGAATATTTTATGATGATATCTTATATCCTTGCAAATGACTTTGGTTTTGTTTATTTCTTCTTGCGAATGCAAAGTTTGTTTGATTTACTGAATATCAACTTTATAAGGACCAGGAAGTATCAGAGAAATTGACTTGATTTAAGGGCGCATGCGTTTAAAGCAAACAAGAATTAATTGAAGTAATTGAAATTTTACAAAACTTTGGTATGAAATTACAACGCATTCAGGGATAAAAAGATAAAACACAAAAGTTCATATTTTTATGATTATCATTGCATAGATGATAATTACGCAGGAGAAGGTTGGTCCCCAATTGAGTTCATGGATACGTGTTACCGTGGAAATTAAATTGTCACAAATTGTCACTACTTTCATACGCCCTAGTATGTCTCCATTTGATTATTCGATTTCTTATGTCAGTCTAATTGTTCTTCCAAAATTATTTTCTCGGTCTTTCACAGTCTTTCTAAAAGTTTGACCAAAATCTAAGCTCATGTTCTTACAAAATTGTTCATATAAAATTGGTTGCATTCACTGCAAATACCACTTTGATTCACTATAGCTATCCTTGGCATTTGTAGGGATTATTATGCATTGTCAGATAAGCATGATAAAAGAGCATAACCAATAAAACAAGAAAGGTTTGAAATCATTGTTGTACAGTGAAATGAACGGGCGGAGGCAGAAAATAAGCTTTGAACAATCATGTCCATGCAGTACAGTGTCCAAAGTACTGATAACTCTTCCAATATTTTCAAACAAAATCCTTGATCCTAAAGAAATAAATCCTTGTAATGGCAGTGATATTGACATTAAGTACCTGTTGTTGGTACGTTTCACGATAGGACACTTTTTATGATAGGACAGACTTTATGTTAGGATACTTTTTATGATGAGACACTTCTCTACATACTGGATGCAATATTTGAGGACAGATATTTAACGAGCAAATAATTTTGTGTCGCGTATTTAACACGAGTAAAAAATTTAAGCAGACTTAATCTCGTTATAAAGTGAATTTCTTCCATAAACTGACATGGATACAGTCACTCTCAAGGATAGCCTTTTTTGTTTCCTGTCACCTTACAATTAATTTAACTCTGCTATCATATTGGACCATGTTACTATACACCCCCTTATTTCACTATGCTACCATACTGAATCAAGTTTGTTTGATTCAGCACATTTGAGTAAATGTTTATGGATGAGCACATGGTTCTCGCCTCCCGCCAAATTCTTTGCAAAACTGGCTTTGCTACTGCCGCTAGTTCAGCGTGTTAAACTTTAGGCGCTATTGTTTTCATTTGTGGTACGAAATAGCCAGTAGAATCT
Source organism: Chironex yamaguchii (assembly GCA_024741275.1). Classification (NCBI taxonomy): domain Eukaryota; kingdom Metazoa; phylum Cnidaria; class Cubozoa; order Chirodropida; family Chirodropidae; genus Chironex; species Chironex yamaguchii. The sequence continues at coordinate 4,516 of JANTCA010035788.1, forward strand.
TTGGAACACGAGCACGAAAAAGTAATTTGAGAGCGGGTCGTGAAAAGCTCGCCATCTCTAAACATAGCGGAGAGTGCAAGAATCGGCTAAAAATAATCACGAATGTCAAGTGCATGTTTGTTTCTCCTTGTCAGCTTGAATATCAATTTGATCTTTCCCAATATTTAAGTGGATTTTCGGAGCAAACATCAACATTATAGACAAAGTTTGGTAGCCAAGGCAGAAGATTTGAATAAGACATTACGGATGCCGTCTACTTTGACTATAAAAGGGTAACATTTAGATGAAAGATAGGTCTCGCTCCATCTACTATCTGACGTCAGAATGTATAGAACAATGTTTATGTTGAGATTCAAATTGCAAAGAATAAACACAGTTTGTTAGGAAATCCCTTCTTGTCTACAGCAAATAATCGTGCAAACAGGATTCAGCTAAATAAACATTAAAACTCACTAACTTCCACGAATAAAATTCAGTTTTGGTGGCAATATTTATTTTATAATCACGTTATAGGCTGGTCGAGCTTTCCGTCAGAACATTAATTTTAAAAACATGTTCTGAACACCAAAACAAATTTTCTTGAAATTGGTATTTATTTATCTAATATAATTGGCATATAATTTGTGGAATTCGGTTCTGGATTTTCGCCCAAATTCTAAAGTATTTTAATATTATGAAGGTATTAGTTTAAAAAGGCCATATTTCCTCCAACATAAGGCATTCTTTAGTACAAGTTTCCCCGGACATCCACGGCAAGATATATTTTCAACTAAAATTGCCCTAGACATGGTATATGTATACTTTAATTTGCGAGATAGGAATAGGTGTTTTTGAAGTGGGTCACTTCCTGTACTTCATTATGAGAGGAATTTTCATTAAAAGACTTTCACGTGACATAATTTTCAACCGAGATTATTCTTACCTTGTTGCATTTTACGGCTTAGTAAGCCTTAGACGTCTGTTAAGACACTGTATTGTGATAGAGAGCTCTAATTGCAGATGAAATTTGAATAACAGTTAAATTTCTTAAAAATGTCGTAAAAATTTGGCGTGACGGGCGAATATATTTCAGGCATTTCGTTGAGGACAGCTTTCACTTTGAACTATCATTTTGTAAATAAAGGCGAATACTTCCATGAGAGGGACATTCTTCTCTTGTTAGTATATAGTGAAACACCATCTTAGGGCCACTTGGAAAGATCTGCGGAAAAATGGCCACACATAGTGTCATAAAAAACCCGTTAATGCGGCCTCCCTTAAATACGACTAATGGCCACATTTTGCGATCCCAAACAGCAGGGTTCGTTATAGTTCCACCCCTTTAATAGGACCATTTGTATTTAGCAGAAATAACCAAAATAATCTCATAAATTTTACAAAGAACTTATCATTATTAAAGTCGCTTGCTTCTTTTCTTCATTCTTGCTTCATCCTATTTTGTTCGTTTCAGACTTTCGTGTGTTTGGCTGGTGGGCCTCACAGAGGCCTATCATTGCCCAAATGTTATTTAACACAGTTTTGATACCTGTATCTAAATTTCCAGATGTCTGTTAAAAAGAACACTTGCATAGGATGTTATTATTAATTTATACCCCTTAAACTCCAAACGTTTACCCTTCCTCATTAATACGGCCATCCCCTCAATACGGCCAAGTTTTGATGGCCCGTCGGTGGCCATATTAGCAGGGTTCCACTGTTTTTAAAGCCTTTTGAACAACATTGTCACTGCAGAGTGTTTGTGTATACAATTTGCTTCCTTTAAAGTCTTCTATTCGTTTGCCACTCACTCTGTCTTTCTCGTTTTTATCCGACGAAATTAGTTACAAGGACCACTTCCCATGATAACTATAATAGTGCTCATTGGGTAACGAAATGTAGCGTTTGATCGCACTAACATGTATAATAGACAATTTTTGAATATTTATATCTTACCCGTCAAAATATACGAAGACTTCCCTACTGTAAGGAAATATAGCTTCCGTTAACGTTGTTAGAAAATATTGATGCTATATAGCCCCAGCATTTTGACATAAATTTCTTGTACACAAACTCAGTAGAACTATGTAACGTATTTTGAGCTGGTGGCTGTAATGCATAGGAGGAAGCCATCAGACTTGCTTTACAATGACGTTACACTGAAAAACATTCTGGGATAGAAAATACGAGATTCAAACTAAGGAATAACCAAGAAATGTCAGTTGTGTTGCTAAGTTGACAGAATTTGATAACAGGTCTCCTTAGAGAACATTGTTTTTATTTACAAATAAATACACTGTTTTTGCTATAAAACGTGGCGGTCTACTCAAAACCATGTATAGCTTATTCTTAAGTCTACGGGCCCGTTCACACTAATCCATCATAAAGCTAATCCATCATTGTTATATCTTCAAAGCTGCACATGTTTGTCAAGAAGTTGTTTAATTGGTAGAATGCATATACCAAAATTCAAAACATGAGAACTTGTCAGAGTTTGACTAAAGCATTAAAAGTAAAGTCTCAAAGCAACACTTTTGCATGGAAAAGTAGGATTGACCAGCATGAAAAAGGGGACGCTTGCATCTCAACTGTCTTTATTCAATTAGAACGACTATGAAAAATCCAAACTAACAAATGGCTTACTATTGAAGAATGACAGGTAGATGAGGTGCTATATATCTTATCCATGGCTTAAAATAGCTCGGTGCGAGCCACAAGGTTTATGAAAGTTTGTCAAGTCCGAAAACGTTTCTCTAATTGGTGTGGGATTATCCTGTTTGACAAAGTTTGTCATGTTTCTAGGGCGAACAGGCCCCACTAAGCTTTAGTCTTAACCAAAAGCTGATTGGTTGACTGTCAATCGATCAATTTGGGTGACATTTATTTACTACTTTCAAAAAGTATCCATTCTTGGCATCTGTAAGGCAAGACACTCACCAGCAAGACATTGGCTTATCTAAGCATTGTATGCCGGATCCTGCCTTTCAATATAACCAAACCTAATGTTCCCCTCCCGTCTGAGGAGCTGGCGTGACATTTCTGGGTCTAGATTCGAACCACTATCCACAAATTTAAAGGCGTTAGATCCAAGATGGTGTAAATTGAGCATATTAAAAACAAGTAAGACATGTTTATCTAATTTCAATGCTACTAGAATTATCATCAGAGAGGAAAATGAAAGTAGTATTAACAAAGCATTAACAATATCACCTTCCAAATGAGGAAGAAACAAAAATAAATATAATTGTCAACACATGAAAAGAAGAACCTCCAATCAGCTAGAAAAATAACTATGTTCACATTGCTCCGTATTCGGTTTTTTCCCGTTCTCATGCCGATCTGTTTTTCCTGTTCACACTACTCCGGGTAAATTTGAAAACGGTATGAAAACGATGAAGCGTTCACATTGCTCCGCTCCGGATAAAAAGGAAAACGCTATGAAAACGAGGCGCTTATAACTACTAACGAACTTTCAAACAACTCACAGCCGCTAAGATTCCTCCGAGTACCGTACTAACTTCGAGTGAATCAGCCATGTTGAGAGAAGTTGAAGTTGTTCAAACTCACGGCTCTTAGCATCTTCTTAAGTTGTTATTTTTGCTAGCGTTTTCAAAAGTATACGTTTTGAAAAGTCTCCGTATTCACAGCGGAGCAGTGTGAACGCAAGTCCAAAACGGATAATTTTTTATCCGTTTTTATATGAATACGGAGCAATGTGAACGGGTCCTAAATTTTGGTCAATGACATAAATCGTAATAGGGAAGGGCAGAATTTGAAAAGAAACTTAAACGTACTCTATCTAAACAGAAAACGGCAAAATGTGAAAACTTTCAGCAGAAAGAGTGCCAATAATTATAGAGGTAGTAACAGCCAACTTGTTTCCCCTTAGCGCCAAAGTACCCATACGAACAGAAAAGCATCAATAAGACTGATGTTTGCCTAAATTACACTACGTTATAGCAGGAACATATAACTTTTAAATCATCCTGCATCGAACTGGTATCGGGATACGATACGTAATTGTCAAGAGGTCTGAGGTGCGTCAAATAAAAGTTAAAAATCTAAAGTTATACTGCTTTAAGAAAAAGTCAGCATGCAGTGTTTGTTTACAAGGGAAGCAAGAGAAGAGAGTAGTGTACGCTCTGATACTAACGAGGTCGCAACTTTGCCGCACAGCTGTGGCTCTTTGCCGCTTAAGTGTCCCTTACTACCGCTACTGTACCGTCCAATTGTTAATATCTGCTGTGCAATTATCCGGCTCTGTCTCACAGGTGTTGTTCGAAAGTATTAAGATAATCAAAGCTTCTGCATTTTGTTGTCATGATACAATAACAATTTCGTAGATTTGACATGAAGATAATGACCATACTTCATGTAATGTCTACTCTACACGTCTTCTCTTTGCAACTAATCAGTTTGTGAGGAAGCGTATTTGCTTGAGTGACCCAGACAGCTAAGCTTGGGAAATTCTATAATCCCGGGAGTTTCATCCAAAGCAGACAGACTAGATAAAGATAGTGACAATGGTGGACTTAAGGGGGCAGACGGGAGATCACCTTGGGCCCCTGGCTTTATATCCAATATAGCCTCGCACGGTTTACACCCAGAGATCCCTCCAATGATTTCGATTTTATGAAAATCAGCCTCGGGTGCTTAGAACACCCTCTACCTGTGTCTCTCGTTGGCTTTGTGATATGGGAAAAAGCCCAGGGCCTTGACAATTCTGAAACCACCGCTGTATAGTCATAAACTAAAGATATTTGTGGTAGCAACACAGTAGATGTCTTTCGACAGTAGCCGAGTCTTGGCTGGTAGATCACTCATAAATGGAACACGATATTGAGCAGACGAACAAGAATTAGTAGTTGTCAGGTTAACTAAACTATCGAAATGCGTCACTGCAAAATGTACCTGGCGAAAAACCCGTAGTTGCAACTGTCGGATATATCATTATCGTAAATACCAAGAATGATAACGAAGTTTGCTCATACTGTAAAAACTGTGTGCACTCAATAGGAATATGTTATTACCGAATGCATTTCTGACGGCAATTGCATCCCCCATATTTGTTCTTTTCTTATTATATAACAAAACAAAATATAACTAGATGACATGCCATGGTGTTCTATAATGAACTATAGCTACCCTTAAGATGACATATTTACTACTGATGGGCGTCCTCATGGCTGGGAAGGGGTAGTTGCCGTCCCCTGGAAGATAAAAAAAAATTTGAAGAATAAATGCATGGAAAATGCAAATGAATAAAATGTCATAAACATTTCTTAATAGTTCATTTAGTTCAAGCAGATTACTACTGTCAGAACATGAAATGAAGCAGAAGCTCAGCAAGAATATTTACGTCAACCCATTAAGGGCAATCTAGCGCTCGGAATTTCTTGGCTATAGTGCTAATGCTTATATATTGAGTTTGTGATTTATTTCTTCAATATTCCCCGTCAAAAGAAAAACTCTGTAAACTCCACTCACAACCTTAATGCCGATTACCTCCATAATTAAAAGTAGAGTCCTAACACTATTCGGGCACATCAAGAAATCTAACATTGGCTTATCCAAAACATGTCTAGAAGGCATGGTAGAGGGGAAGGGAAATAGAGGACGACTTCGCAAACGTTGGCTCGACAACATAACTTCTTGGTCACAACTAAGCGTGAATGATTTAAACACTGCTTGTAAAAACTGTAATTTGTGGAAAGTAATTTCTCATGTTAGTGCGCAAACTAGCTTAACTGCAGACAGCGACACATGATGATTCCCCGTCAGAGCTAATGTAATTAATTAAGAACAGCGATCTCGAGATAACATTGTCCGCTCTCCTTGTATTCTATTCTACGGAAGCCCATGTTACTAGTTTTATTTGATCAAAGAAAATGTCCGTTTCTTGAAAATAAAATTTTTAACATTCATCAGTAATTTTATCATTCATTCATCATTAACTTTCTGTTAATGTGAAAATAAATACATCTATATTGGAACAGCTGAGAGTAGTCATCCGCCCTATATGTAAACTGTCAGAGTTTCTTTAAGTACAATGTTTATGCAAGTGGTCCCATTCGTTCGCGAGAGAACGTTCTTCGCACAAGATAAAATAACTTCATACAATTCATCGTCAACGTGTATATAATCTACAACAATATTGAAAGAGGAAAAATTTTATTTTCTATTTATTTTGTTACTTCCTCGCGTTATGTTCTTGATGGTCAGCGACACGAAAACAATTAAATTTAAGATAAATGTCCTTTTTATGTCAAAAATGTTTGCTTGGAGATAGACGGATGTTGGTAAGTGACATATTGGTGCAGGGCCCAAATCGAAAGCCTAGTGGTTTTGTTACAATAGGTATTCCTAACTTGTCAATTCAAGAAAGGAACTTTGAGCATCCAGCTCACGCACTAATTACCTTTACAAAATGTTATTGGGTTACTTACAGTACCAAAAGAAAAAATAATGTGGAGTTAATAGAATATTAAGCTTCCTCCCCTGAGAAGCCAACGTTACAGTTTGATATGCAATATCATGCCTCTTTTAATAACATTATACCTTTATTCTATTAGTTCCTCGCGTTCGGTAGTTTGTGTTATGCGGCTTCCTCGTCCATGGTCATCTTGAGGGAAGGAGGAAAATACTGTTGTTTCAATTCCCTTTGAAGTAAAAATAGACATTTACTAATGACTTACAATCGGATAACGGGTAACTTCGGGTTACTTCAAGGCATAACGACCCTGTCCTATGTGAGTTCCGGGCTCAGCTGACTCCGTCTAACAGTATCTGGTTAGGGCCCCGTGCCAGGGTTACGGCGAAGTCAACGGCTGCAGGTTGATGGATAAGAAGAGCGCTTGACAGGTGTAGATAGATAGACAGACAGATAGATAGATAGATAGATAGATAGATAGACAGATAGACAGATAGACAGATAGATAGATAGATAGATACATAGATAGATAGATAGATAGATAGATAGATAGATAGATAGATACGTAGATAGATAGATAGATAGATAGATAGATAGATACATAGATAGATAGATAGATAGATAGATAGATAGATACATAGATAGAAAGATAGATAGATAGATAGATAGATAGATAGATAGATAGATAGATAGATAGATAGATGGATACATAGTCGCCTTGAAATTTGCGACACTGCGCTAAAATCATACTTGAAAGCTTTTTTCGTCTGACACTCTTCAGAGCATGAAACGTCAGAAAGGAAAGTATAAGGCAACCTATTTATAAGAAATATGTAGCAAAACATAAGTATGATTTTAGCGCAATGTCGCAAATTTTCAAGGCGATTTTCAAGTTTTGTACCACAAAAAGATTGTTCACATAGATAGATGGATAGATAGATAGATAGATAGATAGACTTAGCAAAAGTCCTCGCAATCGCGAGACACAAGAATAACTGACGCAAAGCAAGGATTAGCCATGGACGAAGACATTTGTTATATCTTTATCTTCTTCTTAATGTTTCGTGTTTTCTTCGTCTCACTTTCAGTTTCCAGAAAATTATAGGTACAACTGTTTATACCTCAAAATGTGGACATCGGTTCCTAGTGGGTTCGAGATGTCCTTAGAGAAGTGCCCGATTGCTCCCTTGCTGTGTTTCTTTTCCTAGTAAGGGAACAGTATTTCTTGAAGAAATTACTTATTTACTTTAATTTAGCTACACAATGCACTACGAAGCTTTGCTCACATTCCATTCACCAGACTATCACGATCGTTTGGTACCCTTTGTGATGTTAACAGTGGTAGACTAAGTCTACTAGACTTGCGTCCTCCCTTATCATGTCGCTCCATCGTTTTGGTGATCTTCCAGTGCTTCTTAACGTCTTTAAAAATGTTCTTTGTAAGACTCTGATTTGGTAATCTGCAGACATGGCCATATTACAATAATCGCTGTTTCTTGCTGACTTCAGTAATGTATTTTATTCTACACGTTTTATGAATTGTACTTATCTTTACACTATCAGAGAGACTCAATCCTAGGATTATTCTAAGGCAGTTGTTTGGAAAAATTTGTAGTGTTCGCTCGTCTTCTTTTGTTAGGGTCCACGTGGAATATGCATATGTTACAGTTAGTAATAAAAGAGCGGAGTATAATCGTGTTTTCAACTTGTTTGAGAGTGATCTAGACATCCATATGTTTTCTTTCAGTTTCCAAAATGCAGTTTAAATTAACAACATTCCTCTTTTCACATCTGCTTTTGTACCAGGAACAACGGAGCCAAGAAAATCAAATTCATTAACTTTTTTAACCTCCTGTTCATCAATTAATATCATGTCGCTTTGTTCGTTGGTCACGACTTTGCATCTATTACCGTTGATGCTCAAGCCATAGAGTTTACATGTTTTTTCTATTTGCTTTGTAGAGATCTGAAGGAGACCAAATACTGCAGAAACCAATGTTGTATAACCTGCATATCGTAATCCATATTAAGCGTGTTTCTATCAAGTTTTACTACATCTTGAAGTCATCTCAATTCTTCCATCACTAAATGTAAGAAAAGACTGAAAAGTGTTGGCGATAGGAGGCATCTCTGTTTCATTCCAATTAGACCTTCAAACCAGCTAGTCACACGACCATTCACAAGTACAGCACACTTTATATTTTTGTAGATTTCTTCTATAATCCTAACAATCTTTTCCATCATACTGATTACTCTTAGCGTCTTCCACAGAGCTTTCCTCCAGACGATGTCAAAAGCACTTTTAAAATCCATAAAATGAAAATGCATCTCTACTCCTCTCTTTTATGCTTTTTCCATAATTTGGCATGCTACAAAGACAGCGTCAACTGTCCCCTATTTGGGCAAAACCAAAACTGTGTGGAACTAGAGAATACCTTTGTTTTCTCTTGAATTTTTGTTAGAAGCGTACTGTTAAAGACGGTCCCTGGAATATATAGCAGTGCTGTCGCTCGATAATTTTCTGGATTCAGCCATACTTTTACTTCCCGCATTAAAAACCTCACCAGAAATTGAATCCTTACCAGGCGCTTTTCTTTGTTTTAATCGTGCACTCGCCTTTTGCAATCTGCAATCGAATTTCGTCTTTTGTTACAATTAGATTTTCGTCTCTACACTATCCTTCATGTCTAATCCGTTATTCAGTTCTACTGGAGTAATTTAAGTTCTTGTGAAAGACAACTGAGGTGTTCGAGAATAGCTATTCCTCGGCCGATTTAAGTTTAAACAATCGACCGTGATAAGTCTCATGAACACTGTCCACGAAATATTTAGAGGTCTCTGCACGAGCCTTTCTGTCACAGAATTTTCAAGCAAGGTCACTTCACTTTCTGTCGTAGCGACTAGTTGAAACCTATTCTCACTGTGCCAGCTTTATAATTTCGTAGTAATAACAGTAAGCAGCATTCTTCAACTCTACGGGAGTATGGCTGCCTTCTACCATTTATGACTGTGTGATACTTTTTACTGAAAATATAAGACCAATATTTTTCATCAGAGGCAAAGGTTTAGACTGTTTCTTAAACCACAAGATTACTTTCTTTTACCTCACACATAATCAAAGACACAGCTCTGACATTATCATTGTCACACATGTTGATCATAAAAGTAGTGTTGGACCAATACAGTTGTCACTGAATTGCGTTACAGCATTTTAAAAAGCTCATTATAACAATATTTTAGGAGATCAGCATTCTAAATGTTATTATCTGGAATTATATTTGGCTTCGTACTCACTATTTATTCCATAGTCTCACAAGCGACACTTGTGAGCTTGTTAAAAACGCAAATTTATATATATATATATGATGACAAGATTGCTTACTGTACCTTACCCAACCCAATTAACGTATTGCTGTCATTGACATGCAATAACGGCTTGATCATACAATTGTCTTAAAGTAACTCGATAGTGTTAACGACAAAATCGTTTTTAAATCATGAATACACTATTTCATAGAATGATATTTACAACATTGTTTGGTTTACTTATTAAATGTTAAAATATACTATACAGGTGACATTACATAAATAAACAGCGTAAATTATATTTTATTAAAGTCCTGCTTTGTCTCATTATCTACTAGGACGTAATAAGCTATCATATATCCCAGATACAGAAATCAATTATATTATTGTCATTGTTTTCTTAAATCAATATATGAGAGCATTATACTAACAGTCCAGATAAAACTCCTCTCATCATCGATTCGCTTTACTATGACACTGTCTTTGGCATTTCGTGTACGGTATTGTCGACTGTATCTTATTTCCCAGTATATTTTTCATCCTTTTTCGTTTGTGAATGTCTCCTACTAAACATCCAATGACTATAGGTATTATGCTTATTCTGTAATGTTCTATTTGTTTACGTATCTCGAAACAAAAGTATTGGCATTTCCGTATCTTTTGTCTCTTTTTCTTCTTTTAATTTTTGGTGACCTATGCCATATCTGTCAACAATATCTTTCTCTCATTCGCGTCTTCTAGTGTAAGATCTTCTCGCAACACTGGTTCTCATGCAATTCAGTTTCTTTCTACCATGCTTTAAGACTTTTCCTTATTCACAATCCTCTTTGTACCATTTCGTATTTTTATGCAGTAACGTATTTGCAACTGCCCACTTCACTGCGAGGAACTTTAATGTATTATCCTGTCTGTAAAGATGCACTGAACACCTGCTAACAATGAACACCTGCTAAGGAGATGCAAGTAAGAGAACTTGGGCACCACCATTACAAGAACAAGATGGAGGTGGATAGGACATGTGTTGAGAAAAAACCAACAGTCAATCACAAGAACAGCACTGCACTGGACCCCAGATGGAAAGAGGAAGAGAGGAAGACCGAGAGTGACGTGGAGGAGGACAGTGGAGAATGAGATGAAAGCAATGCGACACTCTTGGGGTTCATTGGCTAAGTTGGCTTGGGACAGGCAGAGGTGGAGAGGATTTGTTGCTGCCCTACACACCACTGGGTGTAATGGATAATGATGATGATGGTTATGCATAACATCATACAGCACAGATCATTTAAAGTGCTTGATTAATCATTTGTACTTGAGAAACCTTTGCCATTTTTACTAGACATAACATTTCGTATTCATTCAGCATTTGACATTTGCGACATGAATGTCACATCCAATTTTATCACTCTTATTTATTCTAGAAAATCTGTAACTGATATTGATGAGTCACCACCACCTGCCGATAGCTTTCCCGTTGGAGTTGTACTTCATACAGGTAAAAATTAATTTTCACCGTTTGTTGTGTTTTATGGTATCTCTGTCATAATTTCTCGTTTTTAGTCAATTTCGAATACTTTTTATGGTTTTTACCGTTTTTGCACTTTTGTGGCCGTGTTATATTTTGGCATGTTTAGTTTTTGTATATATTTTTACAGTTTTCATCGTTTTATTCGTTTTATGGCATGGTGTCATAACTTAGGTTGTGTTACAATTTGACGTTGTTAGTCACTTTTGATAAATTTTTAAGGTTTTCGCATATATATTTTTGAAGGAGCTTGGAGTTTGCCAAGATGTCTTGAGTAGTTCAAATCTTAATTGGTATGACAGCTTTCAGTAGCAGAGAATTTCACTAGCAAGGACGTGGGTACGCATCAACCAGGTTATTGTGATCCTAGCGTAAAATCTAAAGCGTTTCGCACCTGAACCGACGTAGTCTAGCTGATGACGCAAAATTTTAAAATTCCCAGAGGTGTCGGTATCCAAGGAGAGGAAATATGAAGCTGTGCATTGGAACCAGAGTGGATGATGATGATGATGATGATGATGATGATGATGATGATGATGATGATGATGATGATGATGATGACGAGGACGACGACGACGACGACGACGACGACGACGACGACGACGACGACGAGTATAGGGATAAGTATAATTGTAACGTTCATATTAATGACGATGACTATAAAAATGATATGTATTTCTTTTCGTATTTGCTGCAGCTCGGTTGTTGTCTGACATTTTAAAGGTAAGCAAGTTATGGATTCACATTTGCTATGAATAACCCAGTCCTCAAACCTATGATAAAAATAATTAAATAAAAAATTGGGTGCCAACTCCTCATCGGACGGCTTAGTACATTTCTAAAGAGGACGATTGTTCTTTATGAAAGGCATGACTTAAATCAAGCCATTTTTGAACCTTTTAGCTCATAACATTTTGTCAATCATTTTTAACATCTTCCTGACCAAACATTGATTTTGTTGCTTACGTTGGCCCGTATATTGTCTTATTACAGAGCAAAATGAGCACCATAACCTTTGAGAACTGGTATTCAGATGAATGTTTTTGGTTTTGAATTGTTAAGCTAATACTGGTTATTTATCAGGGAACACTTACATAACTGATTATGGCTAATGATGGTAGTAAACATTGTTGAACTTGAGTCTTCTCTGAAAGATGTTCGCCGAATCAAACACGAATGTATTGCAATAGTATTATTGTAATGAACAACAATTCTGTACTACAAAGCGAGGATTTCATGTTGCTCCGTTTTGAATCCACCCCACATCCATCCAACGTATCTGCTGTTTTTTTCGATTTTGATGAGGTCTTCAACTCTCCACTCGAAACCCACCGTGACGTCATTCGACAGCATCTCTCACAACTGGCCAATGTGGCTGAATTGACGAAACTGGTTGCTGTGTCTTCCAGTACTGATCAATATGCAAGTTTTATTCAGTCACTAGTAAGGTAGGATGATATACTTGTTTTCTTGTTATTGTTATTTTACTCTGCGCACATTAAGTACATCATTATGCTACGGAACAAACCACATGTTCAATGCCTTTTCGCACATAATAAAACCATTTCTATAAATTGAAGTCACATTTTGTTACATTTTGTGTTTAGGAAACTACAACTTTGTCACTTTTCTGCCCAGACTACTGCTTCGGGACTCATTTATGAGGATTTTACATTTTGCATTGCTACTTGTTCTTTCTTGGAAAAGAAATATATCTAGACTAGCATAGTAGATCTACACATTTTAGAGCAGTAGCTGGTCGTATACGATAATTGTCATATAGATTTCTATTAACCTAGACTGTTGTTTGCCGCTGTTGTGAACTGTTGAACTCAGCAGATTTTGAGCGCGTCTGTATTTCTCCACAGACTTAACGAATTAACTAAGCGCCCTCCGGATAGCAAAGAAGATCGTAAGTGTCCATGACTTCTTATGCATTCTTCGTATATCGACTGTTTAGTGCCTAGCCAATGTTGTGCAACTTTCTAACTAGTCTTGTAGCCTCGTATTCATAAGTACATTTATCTGAAAGAATGTAGCTGAATGTAACAGAAAAACTACAACACTGGGTCGAGATAAATAGAGAGCTTGACAGAGCGTTTGGACCTGTCTACTGTGGCAGGAAAGACTTGCATACAGGAAAGTATGATTTTAGTTTGTAAATGGTCCATTAATGCACACGCGTTAGTGTTTGGGTTGTGTCAAGTGGAGAGTAGTGATCGAAGGCTTGGGCGTAACATCCAAATATGCATTTTCGACATAAAAAGATGATGAAATCGCCTCTCGATTTAGCCATTATGTTACATAAATCAATAATTCGCATTAGTTTTAACCAAATGTTAGTAGAACGTCGAGACCGGTGATTGCACAGTCTATGCTTGCTTCCTTAGATACTAATCCGAACACAGGCTCGTATAAGGTCAGGTCAGAGTAATATAGGTGCATTAGTGTAGGTATGAATAGGGTTCCGAGTAGAACGCTGAACAAAAGCAGACGTCATCCTTCGGGATCCTGGTCTATCGTTCGTAAGAACAACTTATTTGACGTAATAAACTTTACGTCGGTTTTACATTGGATGGTGATCATGATTATTTTAGTTTAAACGTTCTTCTCAGTGACAATAGGATTTGGGTAATTTTACAGCCTCTGTAATTAGTAATAATCATGCACCGAATTGTTGGTAAATCCTTATTAGTCGAGTCCTTGTTTCCTAACTCCACGAGTGGGAGTAAGAAGCTCTAGCAATAAAATTTGTTGAAAATTGAGAGGATGAATGAAATCGTGCACCAGTTTCAGGAGGAAAGAAAGTTATCCGTACGAGACTTGGGTTCAAAAAAATAGTTGGGGAATTCTGAGGATCAAATTTAAATTCGATTTATTAATTGCTTCCCTATCACGTGGGACCGATGATAAGCCGATCTAGCCTCATTCGGCTTTATTATGACTGAGAAGAGTATATTCTTGTTCCCCGGAATTTCGTGAATAGTCCTGCCTGGAAACGTCAACTGCATCACGGAAAGTGAATTTTCATAGGTAGCTTTACGATAGTATTCCATTGCGGTGGTCACGTGGTATTTGTAATGTTTATCCGCGCAAGCTCAAGTGTGTTTAACAAAGAAGAAAAAACAATTTCACTTAAAAATCGCCTTGAAATTTTGCTACATTGTGCTGAAGACATACTTAAAAGCATTTCTCGTCTCACACTCTTTGGAGTATGAATCGTTAATCGAAAAATTTGACGAAACGTAGTCACTACAGAAATTTACAGAGAAAACGGTAGCCACTCCCTTGCATATATCAGCAAAAGATTTCTATACCAGTGTACCAGGATTCCCATGATGCAGCACTAAATTATCGTTGTATCCCATCAAGTAGACCCAGCCAGACTAAGATATCAGCAGCGAATGAAAAGCAACTGCACTCTCGTTTCCTGCATATCTCCTTTTGTAAAATTCTTCACTTTTATGCAAGATCGCTATAGCATAAAAACGAGTGTATGTGGTTTCATGGTGATGCTAGTGTTGGTTTTCCGGTTTTGGGATCAAACATTGCCAGCATAAAAATCATGGCTGTCAGACGCAAATCAGTGGTATTATCTACTTTTTGCTCATGGCCTTCTTCTTTTCCAAGCCACTCTTGTATTTCTTCCAAAGTCATTTGAATAATAACCGTTATCGCAAGGGCATGCTCTCTTTGACACCTCGTTGCAAAGTCGTATCACTTGCTGTTTCAAAATATCAATTTGAATCAAAAGGTTTCGTAGTGTATCTTCCAGTTCCAGGATGATAGTCCTTTGCTTTGAAAAACGTCGATAAGATCGATTTTGTGCTTTTCTGGCATCAACATGGCTCTAGTCAACGGCTGTCATCTTATTGGTCAGAAACCAGACCGCAACCGTAAGTTGCAATGTTAGGTAGAAGTCAAAACAAATGAACATAGCAGCGCAGCTCATACAATGTTCACTTGTATTGCTCCCATCAATGTGATACCTTTCCTCTGCTGTGAAATTACTCCAATTGTTCAGGAAACAACTGCGTTTCAGATATTTGCAAAGTAACTATGCTACCATTTCTATGTCGTTTAATATTTTCGCTTGTATAATTCTGTCACCTTTAAAAACACAAAGTAAGAATATTATCACAACTTTAATACGCGTAACCAACACTTCCATCATTATCGATGTCGGCAATAAAATGCAAATACCACTTTACGCAATTCAACGTTAAATAGATGATCACATATGTGACGTCAGATTTGCTAACCAGTCCCCCAAAACAGAAAGTTGACCTTACTATTCTTACGTAAACCCTTCAATCTGACGTCTAAACTGTCTACTTGAAATTGAATTCGTTTGAGGAAACTCACCGCATTTTATGCTGATATTTCCAGAGATGGACGTGTTCGTCACGTGCGTTCAAGTTGTTCTAATTGTGTTAGTTTTAATTTTTCCCAATGAGGGGGCAATCTCCCGCGGGAGGTGTAGTGAGAAGATGCTACCTGATGTTTCCCATGAAGCAAAACGGAGCGATGATAATTTCAGAACATGTAATGATGGTGCTATCATTGCAGTGCAAAACGCTGACGTACAATCGTTTGGTCAAGAATCAAAGAGTAAAAATCTGGTATCAGATCGGAAGGAAAGGATAACAAGGACTGATACTACGACTCGTGCTGATCTCTTCACTTGCATTGCACTTTTTGCATTCGAGCTCAGTGTCATAATTTTCATGTGTGTTCTCCTATGCATGAAAATGACTGCAGTAGAAAAGAGTTATGTTGACGAGAAAAAGGTACATGAAAGAAATTATCGACG